>ML769580.1:0-100599 GCA_009733575.1 Gymnopus androsaceus JB14
AACGGCTAGCGTAAGTGTAAGATAAGAAAAGAGCAGTGGAAATGACAGGACTTACCTGTATAGTTACTGTACCTACTCAAACGGAGAATCTCCGTTGGAGAAGGCGTTGGTAGTCAGATAGAAATGAAAGTATCTTTCATATCTGTAGGCTCGAACACGTGCACGTGTTTCTATCCTTTTTTGCTTGTCGCGCTCAATCGAGCCGCAACTCGCTTTCCTTTCGCTTTCCTCTCCTTCTTGTCCCTGGCTTTCAGGAATTTTAGGCCCCACCCTCCTTCCCTATTAATAAAGCTTACGCTTGGTATGTTTGGGTCTCATCTAAATCATTTCCTTACTAGACCCGGCTAACCTTGTGTACTGGAATTGGTTCCATGGCCTCCTCCGCCCCTCGGAGTGATTATGCCTCAGCCAGTGATGCTGACGCCGTCGCGAAGCGGCGCCAATTCCATAGACAAAACACTCATTCAATGAATGAGAATTAACTCCTCAAATCATGTATTCATGTAAAAGTTAGTACCTATTCACGGATTGACTAAATCTATTGATACTTACTTCTTGTCAGACAAGAAGTAAGTGTTGATTTAGTATCTCACCTTAAGATTTACTTTTCTGTTCAAATACGGAACTTACCTTATCACCTATGAACCCAAGAAAATAAAAAGTCGTACCAAATGGTGCATTCCGACATTAACCCAAGCCACCAAATCCTCCTGTACGATATCTTCTCCGTCAAAGAACCGATGGAAATCCACTGTAGGTGCCCCTGGTAGATTCATGTTCCACATCGAGCTGGACGAGATTTCGGTGTCTCTTCGGCGTGAGACTGCCAGATTGTATCGTGCCCAGTTCGCATTATTCAGGAGACGGCGGGAGCCCACGACGGTCTGTGCGGTCGACTGATTAGTAGCAAGGCAAGAAAGATGACGAGAGCTTACATTGTGTACCGGATTGTATCCCGCATAAATAGCATATCCCCTCGGGCTTCCCCAGCGGTTCTTCTCCTCCTGGTTCACGATTGCATACCCGCCTTGAAAATTCGCGGGATACTTTAATTTAGATTCGTCCTCTGTTTCGATGATGCGTTTGGTGATCTTTTGTTGGATCACTGTACTACCCCAGTCGTCGTCTTCTTCCTCGATCGGGTCGAACCAAGGTTGGCGAACAGATTCTTGGGAGGTGGTAGTCTCAAGCAGAGAGTTGGAGGATCCAACGATATCGAGGTCGACTCTAAGGTAGGAAATAGGCATTGTACCAGATAGCTTTGAACAGTTGAACGTACTTGAAGTTGACAGTGACGTGGTCATGCAAATTGCCCACTGGAAAAAAAGAAATTAGAACAAGGTAAGAATGAATCGCCGGACTGACTGGTCGTATCCCGAATTCGACCTCCATAACCTTCTTGAGATGGCTCCCAATATCCACCTTGTAGGTAGCCCGACGCAGAAACGCGCACTTCAATGGTTCCATCGATTTGAAACATATAATCAAACACGTAGTCGTAGCTGGACGGAGGAAAAAAATCAATCACCATACAAAACGGGGAAAAAGCTGATAAAACTCACTTTCCAATAGTACTAATACTCCGCACCGTCAAGAGATGGCCCTTGACCGCTCCAAATTCGCCCTCCATATAGCCCGTGTGCCTTGTAACAGGTCTGCCAGTATCCATCTCAAATACACATATTGCCCTTTCCCGCACGATGGAACCCAATCCAGAATGCGTCGTAGCTGGAAGGTAGACAGCTTCGAGAGGACAGTCGTAACCTGGAAGCATCTGACTCTTTTCTTAGCTCGCACCTCAAGAAGCCATTGCTCAATACTGTTCGTCTATCACTGATTCTGTCATCCAATCTGTTCATTGACCAGCCTTCTCCTCACTTAGCTGGTAATGACCCAATGCAGACCACTACAGCCTGGCAAGACCGATATATTGGTATGGGCAGTGCCGTGCGGGACTAGGAAGAGAATTAAATGCAATGCCGACATACTTGGTAGTGATCCTCTCTCCTTTCAACCGAATATCCCAAAGGCTCAAGCCCATATCCCGATCGAAACCCAAATACATTCCCCAGCCCATCCACGAAACGTATTGTGTCGCTCTATCCACTCTAAACTGCAATCCAGAAAACGATACCAGGCGAGGACCAGGAAGGTGGTCTGGGTCTCGCGGTTCGCCAACGCGTTTGCGTGTCGTCCTCGAGTAATCTTCTGTATCTGGACGGGTTGGTGTGCGAATGAGAGTCCCGTTACGGTAGGCAGAGAGAAAGTCATCCAAGGTGTTATATATCTGGTGGTTATACACCGTCTAATAATCGCCTTTAGTAACAGAAAGATCAGACAAGCAAGTACATACCTTCAGGACTTTCCACAATGATGGATCCGTGCCAGAAACATCTACGTACATGAAAAAAGTTGACGGGATGAAGGTAAGGGCCCGGGACATTCTTCCTCCACAAGAACCACATCCTCCTGCGCTTTCCATCAAAACTGAAGGGACCACTTGCACCGGTGACCAGTGTATCATTAGCATCTCCTCGAGCCGTTGCTCCAAACAAGTCCTGCGTAGCCTGGTCAGCTACACAGAAAAAGAAAAGAGTGCGAAATTACCTGCATGGCATCCGAGAGCTCCGGCGTAATAAAGCTCCAAATGCTTTGTGATTCATTAGGATTCACATAACCTCTTGCGTTAAATGGAATATCATGAGAGTGATAGATATCCAACGGCTTCATCGTTGTATCATTCCCGACAGGCAGTGGACCAACGAGGTAATCTCTGATAAAAGGAACCTCCTCTCCTCCATGATGAATGGTCACTCGAGCGTGCTTTTGTGGAACGGGCCCGAGTCCAGCTAGATAAGCAACTGCTTCGGCTTTGGGTGGATAAAAAGTCTCGAGCACTTAGTTGAGGACTCTTTAGCAGACTGTAGCTACCGCGGTCAGCCATGGCTCGTTGAGATAAGGTCTTGGAAAATGTGTGAGTAATCTATGCCGCTTTTATAACTGAAGATAAGAACTCGGTATGTTTCAATTCGGAGGAGATAGATGTTATCATAGAAGGCGTCGAGAGTCGAGACCGAGTCTTTGCGCGAGATAGCATCATTGAATGAATTGCAAGAGCAAGTACAAACCTACAAAACAATATCTCAAAAAGTCTAACAAACTTCGCTTTTCGACTCACGGAATACAGAATTTCAGTGTTTTTTCAGCAATCCCGAACAAATCCTGAATGTGGTACTGATAGGCAATTGAGAATTGGGAGTTAGAGTAAATATATAGTAAAAAGAAAAAACTACTCACCTCCTCCGAGAGACCCGAAAACATTTGGCATTTTCAATAACATTTTCCTCTTCATCGGTTTCCAATCCAGTTCTGCCGAACGTGTAGCTGTCGTAAATATTCCGCTGATATAGGAATTCAGAAATTGAAATTATGGCGACAGCGGCAGGACGATTTCGAGACCATACAGGAGGCGGAGGTGAGATTATGGGATTGATGGTACTCGATGCAGTCTTGGATGTTGAATCCGATATATAAAGTTCTTCGTTGGTTTGCCATTCAGAGAGGAGGGGCATTATCTTTCGGTAGGGTAGTCATTAGCGAATCCCAACAGCTGGAAACGGAACAGTGAACAGTTGCATAAGGCTACAAAAAAGAAAATCCACAAGATGACTGACCTCGGGATTATATCTCGTTGGATCAGGTCGAGGACAAGGCTCGTAGATATTCATTTCTGGCTGTCCTGAGACAAAGGACATGAGAGAGCAAAGTTCGGGAGAGTCGAGCCTCGGCGAGAGTGAGCACTGCCAGTGAAAATCGCGCCAAAGTCGCGCACTCGGTATTTGTGCTACTGTACTTTACAAGGAATGCCGCGATCCTCTGTCAGTGCCTTTTTGATTTCAGTGCAGAGCTGCAAGATTCGGGTATTCCAAGTTTTTGAGTAATATATCGAAGAGTAGAATTGAGAACAAATGCGTTCGGAAGTTAATATACAACGATGATACATCAGCCCTCTAGAATCAGCTTGAGTTCCAGTGCAGGATTTGTGTAATGCATACCTTGCTCTAAAAGTCAGAAACGCGTCCTTTAAAGCTCCAATCTCCTTCACTATCCTCTCCGTACTTTTTCCCGACTGGTTCAGTTTTAGGTCCACCTTGTTCACCAGTGATTGGGTTGACGGTGATATTTCCTTCCGTTTTAACAGGAATTTCTGGGAGAGGAGCGGTCGGCAATGCAGGGTTCGGCAGGGATTCAGATTTCTTTTGAAGTTAATTGTAATTCCCGAGGAAGTGGAGGTCAAGAAGGTCGAGAAAAGGTGCCAATGGACTTTTTAGATAGAGCAGGACAGATAATCTTTGCGCGACAGAAATTTTTAGTCGCTATTGAGAGCATCGTCGACATGGTTTGGAGGAGAGCAGGAGGAGAGATAAAATTGTGAGAAATCCGAAGATGTCCGATCGGATACTCAGGAGATTGACCGAACTATTGCTCGCTATAGTGATATTTGCTTCACCTACAGTTCGTTTGTAACAGGAGCATATTCAATGTCCGAGTATATTCCCCACTCCGTTAATTAGTGCTCCTACAAGAATCAAGTGCGTAGTACATTCAAAGCAAAATATCCGATATAGGGTGGTGCTAATACCTAGGTTCCAATTAACATATGTTAATTAACATGTTAATAACATGTTATTAGCATGTTATTAACATTGGCCTCTAAAAGCTATGTTAATGATGTTAATAAGTCAGCGAAGGTCTGTGACTGTGCCCCAGACTCCCAGCAATTACCGGAGTTTGAAATCACACTCAGATGATGCTGAAATGTTAGCTGTGGTATTATCCAGAGCAAAAGGCAGTGATTTTTTACTGGGACCAGACTCCAGAGGTTAGATTTGAGAATGGAGAATCAAAACTTGATCAAAACTTCAAGTTCTAAAGCTCCCTATGCATTTTATGGACCATAAAAGAGCATGACATATACCTTTCAACCAGTTCTGTATCAGGGTGAACCTTCATTAAGAGGACATGGGAGTACTAGGATGAATTGGCGCCTGGAATTAGCGTCTTAAGCGCCCGTAAGCGCCCATGTTAATAACTGCTAATAACTCGTGTTAAACAGGCCCCCAAAGGTACAATGTTAATAGCAATGTTATTAACATGGCCCTGATCAATTAGCACCACCCTATTCCGATACTGTACTATTTCGATCGGTTCGCCGCACCTTCGTGACCGTGACCACTGCGGCGAAATTCTACATTCGCCATTCGCCATGTTGAGGGTGTGACATGGTAAAATTTCGCCGCTCCAGCCTAGACCTAAGTATGTGAATAGCTAATTAGATTACATGGCTCTGATAAGGCAGATTATTACTGGATAGAGCCAAGGAGCGGCACCTGAACGGTGCAATATTTTTGACTCTCCTATGCAATAAACTCACTGGTGCTCAAAATTTTCTGAATATTTCATGTAATAAATCGATTTTTTACTTTCCAAGCTCTACCGAGAGATCTGTATGTATGTATAAGGTCCAAAATTTGCCTCTAAGGCCAAAATTGTACTGAGAAAAAAATTGAGCTGGATGTGACCATCAAATGGATTCGCCGCTCAGGATTTGTGACCCGTGACCTAGCCATATTTCGCCTCGCCGGAGGGTCTCTGTGACCCGTGACCGGCGAATCGATCGAAATGGTACAGTAGTACATAACCAAACATTCTTACATATCCAATTTCCATATCACGAAGATCCCCTGGTAATTTACATCCCAACCTACTGCTGGCTTTGACCAGCAGAAGCAATGTACATTGTTGACCGTGATCCCAAGCTCTGCCTGCAGGAAAATCTGCGTCTGCTGCTGCATCGACTGTCCAGTTGTTGTTTTAGCTGAGGTGAAGGCGACATAAACTGCCTTTGGAACTGGTGCGTAGCCGAGTCGTCGACAACTGATGATTTTGCTGCATTAGTGTCTGCGGCGCTGGAGAAAAAAGTTGCAGGGGAGACGCATCTGCATCTGGGATATCATCAGCGATTGACAGGAGCAGCTGAAGAGATAAGGTAGAATCCTCTAGTCGGATTCACTCATCCAAGCGGTAACTTCAAGGCAGTAACTTACTTGAGGTTCACGTTTTTATTGTTTATATGGTCGCAAGAAAATGGACGCGGCGCATCATCATAGTCGGAAGCCTCCATTCATGAGCCAGTAGCATTGTTGATGCCCACCAGTGCGTCAGAGCAGCGTCTAAGTAAAGGAATCCAGGAGATCCCTTTCGAAGGCACCATAGGAGGAGGCAGAGGCGAGTTTGGTGGATAATGTACGAGGGTTTGGATACGATGGGATGCAAGGCTGGAGGAAGACATAAAAGAGGATGAAGGGACTGGATTTGGAACCGTGGAAGTAAAAGCTATAGCAGAAGGAGAGGACCCTGCTGCTGCTGGCAGTAGTGAAGGGTTGGATGATGAAACTACTCCATTGGTAGCTTTGCTATTCGGTAAGCAATTATTATACGCGCAGATAATAATGCTGGGCCATTCACTTGCGCCGGTGACCCGCAGAGATTTTCCAATTTTCATTGAACGCGTTCGAGGACTCTGTTACACACAGCGTAAAGATAACATATTCACAACTAAAACACAAACATATTTCGTCGAAGCGCTCCCATCTGTGCTGCAACAAGAGCTGTTTGCCATCATGACTGGAGCTAAACAATTGATCAATCATAACTTATCAGTGGTTGTTTCGGTTGCAATGGATTCAAGGATAGAATCGAGGTATGATAAGGAGAATAGAGCGAAGGATGAGATTAGTGCTGAAGAGGGAGCGTTTGCTTCGGGATCTGAAGGAGCCTGCATGAGGGATACATCAGTGATCTGAGCTACTTTGTTCTCGAACAACCATTCTGAGCTGGAACGTCTTCTGTGAAGAGCAGCCAGTGGGTCCATCAATTTTGCTTGTTCTTAGGAATGGAAAAAGATGCGCTTCGTTTCCGTTTTAAAAAGCTATGCACTTTGTCCTGGTCTTGCTCTGGCTCTCCTCATCGTCCTCGTAGATTATCATCCTTTCTTTTCCTTTCCCTTTTGAACATGATATGTACCTCATTAAGCAGTTGGGGGATGATATTGAGGGGGGCAATATTGAGGGAAGAGTTTGGGAAAGAGCCCAAAGTACTCCAGTATATTCACTTCAATACTTAACTACACTGCCACTAATAAAAACGTTGATCCGTGATGTCATATGTCGGTGTTTATAGCAGATACTATGGTTGTTAGGGATCTTCTGATTTCCAAAAAATGCTCGATTGCGAGCATTTGGGTCATTCTCAGCTTCTAGCCTTTTCTGTAGATGTTATTTTAATGTCATTCTACTTGATTATCTACTCAAAGTAAGGTCTCTCTGAAGGACTAGTGAATAAAAGACAAAAACACCAAATGATTTGAGTGTACTTTAGCATCAAACAGTGAGGAACAGGACAAAAATGTATAGAAACTGCTGGTCCAAGTATATAGGCAGTTAAATATGGTTCTTTGGATTTCTCATCCCAAATTTCTTGGCAGTCCATTAGGGTTTTTGTTGAAAGGATCTGACACTTACAATAGTGATGTCATCGATTGACTCAACATGAGTCTTTCAACCCACATCAGGAAAAATGGTCTGGGCCAAGGATAGCCTAGGTAACCTAAGCCTCCTAGGTTACAGGGGCTGGACTTGGGATGGCCTAGGCAGCCTAGGCCTCCTAGGTTACCTAGGACTATCTCAGGCTGCCTGAGGTTTCCCCAGGTTTCCTCAGGTTTCCTCAGGTTTTCTCAGGTTTCTCAGGTTTTCTCAGGTTTTCTCAGGTTTTCTCAGGTGACTCAGGTTGTCAAAAGTCCACACCCTAATTCCTAGGTCATCCTAAAGGAACCTAGGCAACCTAGGTGGCCTAGGTAGCCTAGGTGTCTTTGAGTTACCTTGAGGTTAACTTCAGGCCATCCAAGGCCCAAACAGTTTTTCCTGATGCATTAATACTCCTTGAAACACCTTTGTAGCTGCGCTACATAAGGCAACAGCACTGTCTTTGTATTTGCTCAATAAGCATACAAGACACTGTAATTATGCCATTCGCTAGTTCTATAAATATGATACATACGTTTATGAAGCATATGAACTGTTCAATACAATAGTAGTCGAACGTAGTCGTAATTACTCAATCTTACATCGTACTTACATGCTGTTGAACCATTATGATCGTACCCTATGCCCTAAGCCACCTTACTATGATACTGTATAGTTGTAGTCGTACTTAGTATAAATACTGTAGGTACTTACCGTACTCCTTAGCACACTCAGTTGTACTACTACTAGTCTATACAAGAACTCTTCGCTCTACAACTAGTCCTCTAGACCAGTCTACCAGCTACATAACTAGGTGAGTAATGCATCTCACCATTTGTTGATCATATGTCTGCTTCAACAGGTTATGGGCCCCGTATTTGCTCAACAAAGGTTGTTACACCATTGCGTCTTTGACAAATGGTTGATCACATTAACGAACTCATCTGGTCCTACCTCGTAGACATTAGGCACAATGATAAGTGGCTTTGGGTTTAGGTGTAAACAGTAATCAGTAATTTGCTTTGTTACCTCCTTTCCGGAAGAGCCTAAAATATATAAGGCTTCTTCAAATTGAACTAACTATTACCTACAATGTATATACACAGGCACTCCACAATGAACAAACTTTTGGCAGTTCCTATTCATTTAGGGCTGTTTGTGGGCCGATTCCTGCTCCCAGGTAGACTTCTGCCGCTATGTGAATAATCAAAAGCATATGCGCGTAGGCTGGGCAATTGCGAACACGTGAGAGTTTCTTGGCCTCCTACTGTAGTATTCCCCTATATTGCCTTAAGTCCCTTAAACCGCTATTAGGTCTGAATACTCGCTTTCTGAACCTTGAATCTTAATTGATTCTACTGGTAACAAAAACACAAGTCATGACAATTCAAACACTTTTCTCTCGGCATATGGTTTTTGTATATAGTTTGGTTCAAACTTACTGATGCGGGATGTGTATGACCCGATCAGAGATGGAAAATGGATGGATATAAACAAACTGCAATCACACCACAACAAAGTCTAAATGGGTAATCACCGAAGTCAAGTGAATCTGAGATTCATAATCTTGGACATGTCAAACATCTTAATTGATTGTTACTGACAAGTTCATATCCAGAATCACAATGTCTTCCACTTCTGCAATCAACACTGTTCCCCTCTTTGACGGTTCCAACTATAATGATTGGTCGTCTGGAATGAAGGCTTACCTTCAAGTCCAAAAGCTTTTCGGACATGCCTCTGGCACTAAGGCTTGCCCTTCTCCCACCGGCAATCCTGTTACCAATCAGGATGCCATCGATACCTGGGATGAAAATGACGGTGCCGCCATTGGTGCTATTTCTCTTCACCTGCCTAACCACATTAGGCAAACGGCTGTTAAAGGTACTGCCAAGGAAACATGGAATCAACTTGAGACCACCTATGGTACTCCTGGCGCCGCTGGACTCTTCGGAATCTTCCGAGAGGCTATTGGTTTTGAGATCGCTGAGAACTCTGATCTGGCTCTAACTTTGATCTTTGGCCGCCTAGATGCCTCCGGCCTTACCTTGACAGAACCAGTTAAAGCCATGATTCTTCTCGCCGCACTTCCTCGAGCTTGGGATGGTTTAGCAATGACAATGTTGAGCCAATATACTGGCACAAACCTCATGCTAACTGCCATCATCCCCAAGATTCAGGATGAATACAATTGTTGCCGCTCTAATGCCATATCACTCACTTCTCGCCTTTCCACAGTGAACAAGAAGTGTAAATCTAAGAATGCCTGGTCAAAACAAAAGAAGCAGAAGCAAAACACTGATGCATCTGGTTCAAACCAACAGGCTTCTTCCTCCGGTGGCAATAATGGCAATAACAATAAAAGCAATCAGAAGAAGAAAGGCAAAGGCAAAGGCAAACCGCACGCCAATGAGGCTTCCACTGACAATCCACTCCCAGTTGCTAACTTCGCCTCTTTCTCATCCTCCGCCGATCCTCTTAAGAATATTGACCCTTACACAGGCAAACTCAATCCTCTCCTCAGAGACATGAAGATAGAGGAACAAGAGTTGCCACCTGATTGGGCTCAAACCATCGTCGATGATGGCTTTGCCAGAATCAATGATTATGACAAGGAAATGTATGGATCTGGCAATGAACATACCTCTTACTGGCAAGTCCCTTTTAATTTCCTTAAAAAGAAAATCTCTAATTCATTGCATTGGATAAACAGATCTTCTACTATAAATAACAATACTTTGCACAAACATTTGTACCATGCAACTAGTTCTTATTTATTTGATTCTGTACTTAGTCCTGAGCCTCTCGATGAGGCAAAATATATTAATTTTATGCATGCAATTACTGAGAGTAAGGAACTTCCTGAAAATAATGTAAGAATACAAGCAACAACATATGACATGTCTTGGCTACTTGATTCTGGCGCTTACACCACTTTACTCCAAATATTGAAGATTTTGCTGATTACAAGGAATGGAGAAATCCAATTCCACTTGTATCTGCTGATAAAAAATCTCGTTCGCATGTACTTGGCACTGGAACGGTATACATTCATCACAAAAATGGAACAGGTGTTACCCACATGACTAAGTTACACCTGGTGTATTACCAACCCAATAGCCCACATTGCCTTATTTCAATTGGTCAATTAAATCAAAATGGCTGCTATACAGTCATTAATGGAGATCAAAGTCAGTAGGGTTTGAAAGTGCGGTGCACCAAACCGCTAACAAACTGACAACTGCACCGAACTGCACCAGAAATTGCACCGCTAAAAATTGCACCAGTGCATAGTGCACAGCTGGTTCAGTGCGCTGTTTTATGAAATTTTGAAAATATTTGCACTGCTGAGAACCGGTTGAGACTGGTGCAACCACCCATTGGTTCACACTGATTTATACCGGTGCAGTCCTGTGCAGAAGACTAAATCCCCAGTTCTGTGTGCAGCTATATTCTCAGCTTGAGCTGATTACTACATTTACTGCTCACAAATAATTTGAATTGAGTCCGATCAAATCTGAATATTCAAAAAAACATTTGTCATTGGTTGCGACCACGCAATGCCTCCTTCAAACCCCAAAAAAGGCAAAGTAAAAGCTCCAGCAAAATCTGCAGAAAAGCTTGCACAGCATAGTACACAATCAACCAATGCAAGGAAATGAAAAAAACGCCCAGAATCATCCTCAGAAGAGGAATCCACTGACAATAATGAGGATGAGGACCAAAGCAGCGCCGAAGAAAATCCACCTCCTCGAAAAAAAACAAAACACAAGCGCGCCAGAAACTGCAATGATGAGAATGACAGCAATATGATGTTTGAAGAGGGAACCAATCAGGTATGTTGTCAATTCTTTTCCATCTAGAAGCTAATGTCAGTTTAGGTTCTCCATGAGCAACATAACATTGCCATACCTGAACCTATCAATGTCAAAAAAGAGGCGGCTGACATTCCTCTTCTTTTTTCCGACTATTGCACTGTCAATTTTCACAAAGATGGAGTGATCAAGAGCGCAAAGGGTAGATGGTGTCTAACCTGCCAGTCAGCTTGCAAGTAAGTCTGATAAAACATGTATAAAATATTGCATACTAATGACAGCCACACTGTGCAGGACAGATGAAAAATTCAAAGCCAAATTAAAGAACGGTCTTCGGGACATATTTTTCACTGGTGGAAATTCAGCTTGCCGTGGTCACGCTCACCAGCACTATGCCCTTTATGCCAAGAAATGTGCAGAGGCTAATATTTCTGAAAGTGAACATGCCATTCCTCGCAAAATCTTACAAGACTGTCAGGCAGCAGCAGCAGCAGAAGGAAAGGATCCCAAGGCTGGAAAGCTTACCTTTGCAGTTATCCCAAAGACCCAAGGCCCGAAGGAGTTTTCGAAGGAACATATACTGGAGCACACCGCAAAGTACATTATATGTACTGACCAGGTAAGCCTGTACTTTCAGAACTACTTGACAAATTCTCACCTTTACTTTACCTGCTTAGTTGTTTGCCACAGCTGATATCCTTTTCTACCGCAACACCCTCGTGGTAATGCACCCTTTGACCAAAAGCCGTGAGCTATCAAGTGCACATCAGATTAAGCAATATCTGCACAACCAGTTTGTACAGACCTTAAAAGCCCAAGTGAAGGAGTTTGAGTCTGTCCTTGGTCTCATTGCAACCTGTGGAGACATGTGGTCCTCTCCCAACAACAAGATGCTGTATTTTGGTGCAATGTCAGCCCACATCCAAATTGTACTGTGAAACAAGAAGCGTCCGGCTTGGAAGTTGAAATCAACAATCCTGGGTTTCAAGTTGGTGGAAGGGGATCATGGTGGTGATAATCTTGGTTGCTATTACTTTGGAATGTGTCGCCGGGTTGGAATTATCAATGTGGAGAAGAAAATCTCGAAGGTATGCTGCATGTGAGAAATATGTCACCACCTGACCACCTCCCTCTTTAGCTTGGACCAGCCACCTTTGACAATGCTACTGCCAATGGTAGTCTTAGCGTCACTCTTGAAGATTTACACCGGCAACTTGACCTTCCAGACTGGGATAGTGTCGAGAACCAGCTAATGTACCCTCTCACTCATGTCATATACTTTGAACTAACCTTTAAATAGGTGTCTCGGACATGTTGGCAATCTTGGTATTGGCAATACAATGTGCATGATCACAAAAAAAGCAGCGCTTGATATGACCCAAGCAATTTGGGAGTACAATCCATCCGACCCCAATAATACTGTCCTCAATGGTTCCCTCAACACTATTGCCGCACTCCGTACACTAGCAACAAAAATCCGAGCTTCAGGCCAGCATATTCAAGAGTTTGAAAAGATTCAATGAGAATGTGGTCAAGAAACCATTCTCATTCTTATTCTGCTTCAGAATACACGCTGGGGCTCTGCACATGGCATGGTTGACCGTGGACTGATCCTTCAAAAGGTGTATTGTCTTTCTTACCCTACAAACTTGCTAACAAGTTTTGCTTAGGCAGTAAACCATTTTGTTGCTATTGCGGATGATATGTTTGGTCCTATTACCACAATTTGTTGTAATGGTAAAATCATAAAGCACATTCCTTGGTCTGCATTCAAGTTTTCACCGGAGGATTAGGCAAAGGTCAAGGACTACCGGGATATTCTTGCGGTATGTGATCTATCATGATGATTCATTATCTTACGATGGTATAGGATGCCAACGAGATTCAGCAACTCTTCTCCACCAGTAAAAATGTCTCAATCTACCGTGCAATCCTGGGAATCGAGAATTTGCTCAGTCAATGGGAGAACAAGCTCAACAACAACCATTTCCTCCTGTTCCATCCTGCACTTGAGGCCGGAATTGCAAAGTTTTGCAAATACTATGAGATGTTTGACAAAAAACCAGCCTATATACTTTCCCTGTGTGCATATTCCGTCGATTAATACTTACCGCATTACTCATTACCTCCAAAAGTCATTCATCCATACTTCAAGTTAATGTGGATTGCGCTTCATTGGGGGGTGCTGTGGAACAAGCAGCGGAGATTGCAGCTGGGAATCACAAGGCAAAGAGTTGGACTGACGAGGCAGAGAAATTGGTGGAATCCACAGTGAGTACTCTTTCTCTCTCTTGTTCCTTTACTAACACCTGTAACAGATGGAGCAATACTGGCCAAAACGTCACAAATTTCCGAAGGAGGTCACATCCACCGATGAATCAAATGAAGGAAGTGAGGATGAAAATGCAGCAACTGGCTTTGGTGCTGCCTCATCATCAATGGGTTCTTCACCAGCACCAGATGATAACAAGCTGCCAGGCATGGCATTTGCTTGTCTCCATGCTCAAATGGCATCTCAGCAAAAGTCAAGTTTCTCTGGTTGGGAGGCAGAGCTATGTTCATGGAATAAGAGTTTCTCATCAAAGCACACACCTGATATGGACCTGTGCAAGCACTGGGCGGTGTGTCTTCTTTTTGATTTCTTTTCTTGGAAACTCATGTACATGTAGGAACATGCATATTGATACCCCACAATTGCATGTATTGCACTCGACATCCTTCCCGTAATGGCATCCTCTGTACCATCCGAACAACTCTTTTCTTCCAGTGGTGAAACAGCAGATGATCAACATGCATACTTGAGTCCTGTATGATTTGAAGAGGCGCAGTTCATGAAATGGCATTGGAGGCAGGATGCAGTTGACTTTTCCAAGACAAATCAAGAGGCTGTCAAGGACATCAACCTCTCTGAATTTGAGGGCCTACTTGCAGTGGACGAGTTGGAGGCAGCATTAGATAACTTGTGCAGTTCTTCAAACGGGTTTCCATCTGATGTCTATAGTTAGGATACATACTACTATGATAACCTACTGACTCAGTCCTAATAGTGCCTCAATGACCAAGTAGTCTACATATCTGTGTTTAAATTGTAGTAAAAAGTATTGAACAGATATGTGTTACGAACTCACGATTCATATTTTTGACATGAAGCAAAGTATCAATCGAAACTCAGGTTTCGAAAGCATTTCAGTGCATAATTTGGAGCCATATGAAAAGGTAATATACAGATGAATGTTTTATATGCCAATTATTCTCTCTTGGAATTGACATACTGACCATGAAGGCAGAATATCCATGGAATGACAAACTCAAAATTAAGGCGTCTAACATGTATAACACCAATCAGTTCAACACACAGACTTGAACCGCAACCACCATTACTTTTCTGCTCCCTCCACTGAGCACAAAGTACGTGCTTCAATACCTTTTACTTTCTGTTTATACTAATTACTGTCACATTGTAGCCTATGGCCAAACCAAATCCTATGGAACTACGCGTAAAACAGCAGAAGAGTGCTAAGGCTTTGAAGAAATACCGCCACAAGGATGTCTGGGCTCATTATATTTTTCATGGGTATCTACTTACAGTCTACTCCTTTGGTCATTCTTCCACTAGAAATAAGGAAGAATATAATCGCAAGGCTTGTGAAAGGATGGCAAGGCAAGTGCTCCTCGGTCATTTTAGTTCAGACAGACAGCCTACCCTCTCAATTTATAGTCGACAGGCTGCACAATCAGACCCCACAAAAAGAGTGTCTAAGAATATTCAACAAAAATATTCACCCACTGGCTACAGTGATGGCCAGATCAAATCCACACCCCTGGATTATGTCACCGGCACTTAAGTCCATCTCCCCAGCGATGCCCAAACAACAAAAAGCCTACAGGGATCCATCCTGTTACAATAATGCCTACAAAGTGTTGGGCCATCCTTATGTACCTTATGTACCATAATGAGCAGGATACAAACCCATTTGTGACACCAGTATTGGCTTGAGTGTCAGTGACATAAGCGGTTTCCAAATCCGGGGGTGTGGATTTGATCTGGCCATCACTGTATATATGGTGTGTTCATATTAGTTGACTTTTTTGAAAGTCTTTCGATGAACCAGTGTTTTAATTATTCCCAGCAATTGTGAAGACATCCTGGATCGGGCACAGGAAGTTCGCCATGCATAAGTGCTACTGTTGAATCTTGTCATTATTTCTAATGGTTTTGCAGGAAGTATGTTACCGACCATGTTAGTAAAGAAGGTTATCCTGCATGCAATGTACGGCCGCATTACCTCTTGGGAGTACGTGATACAGGCACACCACAGAGTGAGTGTGCTTATGAGAGGAAGGTTGAGATTTGGAAACTTGAGAAAAAAGAAGTGCAGGCCAAGAAAGCAGAAGATATAGTGCAGAGAAAAATGGAACTTGCATGGGCGGCCCTTGAAGAAGAACGATTCCTTGAGCTTGTACATCATTATGAGCTTGCTGAAGGTCAAGAGATTACTGTGTAAAAGTATTTATGTGAAAAAGTATCCAGATTTGCAAGACGGACACTTACAGCCTAAGTCGGTAATAACGCCTGTATGTCATTGAGCGCTAACTGGTTTGTCTTTTGCTTTCACCACCAAATCGCAGACACAAGCTCTATTTTTTATCTCCGTTTCTCGTTTCCTCTGGCCAGGACAATGCTGACCTCGGGCAGGGTCAAAGGCTCAAGAACCTGAGTTGGAGGCTATGGCATCTCCAAAACCTCATGGTCGACACTGACAATGCCAAGTCCGAGAGAGAATTCAGAAAACTCTCTTAAAACATGAGCAGCAAGTTGGATAAGAAGAAAGGATGGTGAGTCAGCTTTGCACCTTTGGACTCATCCGTTATTCATGTGTTTTGAGTAGAAGCATTGAAGAGCTCAAAGTACCCAACTTTAAACATAACCACTCGATGAATATTATTTGTCAGCAGGTCAATAAAGAGCGCAGTCAAGAGGCGTGTCAGAACACAAGGTCCGGAATCATCAAGCATATGCAGTTTACATCCAACCTACTCCAGTCAGTGCCCAGCTTGTCAAGAAACCTGATCTTAATCCTCCCCTGAGCTTAACAAACATGCTCGAGGTGCTGCTGTCAACTCTGATGAGCATATGTCCATCTTGAACAACAATTACAAGGAGCCATGTGTCGCAGAGCATCCTAGGGAAGACTTTTGTCTCCATTTTTAACCTCTCTTCTCCAGTGACTTTGGGCCCGGCTGCCTTGCTCTACCCAGCTCCTACAGTTACAACTCACACAAGCTCACATGAGCCTCTTCTTTTGCAAGGTCCACGACTCCGTGACCTAGCTTGACCGTGCATCTGACCAATAACTCCGGGTCCACTCACATTCCCAGTGCTACTGTCACCTCTATCAACACACCTTTGGTCAAGGCAAGCGGTAGGAAGGAGCGGCGCTGAACACTAATGTTCCTGGCGGACAGAAGGTGGAATGCTCTAGCTGCGGTGCAATGCATACCCCGCTGTGGAGAAGAGGGTTGAACAACGAGTTGAACTGCAATGCAGGATTTATCGCAAACTGGTATGTTTAATTTCTGCATTCTTTGTGGTTCTGTTATTCACTGGTCCTTTTATGTTGTAGCACAAATGCCCTCGACCCACGACAATGCGGAATGCGCATGGTGAGGGTCGAGCTCAGTCATCTACTCCAAGGAACGGATCAGTGGAAATTATGGGTGCACTCTCATTCGATTGTGAAAGAGATCACACAACCGCTACTCCCTTATGGTGAGAGGACGACAAGGGAAAGACCGTTTGCAATGTGTATGTCTATTCTTCTTCTCGCTTCTTGGTTTTTTTTACCAATCGTTGTATCAGGTGTGGATTATACTACAAACTGCATGGTCCTGCCTGTCTGATTTCTATGAAATCAGATGTGATTCATAAACGTTCTTGCCACGATTCCCATCTTGCTACCAACAGCGGTGTTGTTGAGACTCCTTTTGCTGGTCCAGGTGTTTCCCACTGTCTCCCAGCCACGAATCCTCTCCTACTTTGGCTCCTGATTCGGCTCCACAACAGGTCTACGATCAGTCCTTGGATGAATAAGCGTCCAACAATTGGGCATCTGAACCTCCATCCGTGGTTTCGCTCAGCTCATTTGCAGACAGCGGATACTTGACAACCTATTTCGGGGCTAGCGTCCGAGTTTCCGTACAATACATTTGAATACATTGCTACATTTAGTATGTGTCTTTGCTATTGTGTCCACATTGACTGGGAAGTCATCTTGTGCACTTGGTTATTGAGCTTCCCTTGGGCTGCGTTATTTTTCTTTCCTCTGCTTTACCTTGGAGACTACTTTTTATGACCTATACCTGCTGTATAATACCTTTCTGTAGTAGTAAATTATATTTTATTATATAATGAACCTGGTTTGAACTGGTTCTGCACCGGTCAGCACCGATTGGTTGCAGAACCGGTTCAAACTGCTTAACTGCACCAAACTTGCACTGGTGCAGCTTGAAACTGCAGTTTGGTGCAAGGTTGGGTTAAATATAAAAATTATAGCACCAGTGCAGTTCTTGGTTTTCCCAAAATGGGTATAAAAACCGAACCGCACCGCACTTTCAAACCCTAAAAGTCAGATACGCAATAAGTCAAATCGTAAAATCATTATGACTGGAAAACCGTATAATACCGGTGATTTGCTCCACTGGCTTCATGCTGATGTGTTGAATCCTGAAGCACAAATAGTCAATATGGTTTCTATTGATTACAACTTATGGCATAACCGATTTGCCCATCCAGGCAATGAAATCCTTAAGCATGCTCCTGTTAACGTCAAAGGTCTTCCTAAAATACCTATTCCTACTGAGAAACACATCTGTAAAGGTTGTGTTATTGGTAAAGAACCGCAGAAATCATACCCCTCTTCATCTAAGCGTGCCAAACATCCTCTAGAACTTGTACACTTTGATTTGACTGAATTACCGATTCAGTCTTATCATAAATACAAATATATTGTCACATTCTTAGATGATTGCTCTTCTTACGCTTACTCCATCAAACTACGTCTTAAGTCCGAAGCTTTCCTCACTTTTAATCAATTTAAAGCATGGGCCAAAAAGCAAACCGGACGTAAAATTAAAAAGATATGTATTGATCGAGGGGGGAGAATTCTTATTGGATCAATTTATCAATTGTCTCAAAACGGAAGGTATTGAGGTTAATAAATCTGAACCTCATGTTCATCAACAAAACGGTCGCGCCGAACACATACATTGCCCTCTAATAGATAAATCAGAAGCTATGCGACACCATGCTTGCTGCCCTGATTCTTGGTGAGAATTTTCATATTCCACATCTATGCATGTATACAACCGCACTCCGATGCATTGATTAAATTGGAAGACACCTATAGAAATCTTCTTATGGAACAAACCGGATGTTTCTTATTTCAGAACATTTGGTTGTGGTGCATACGTGTTCATTCCACGTGCACAGTGGAAAAATAAACTATCTCCACATTCCAAAGCAATGATTTTTATCAGTTACAACACAGGAAGCAAAGGATATATCTTCATGCATAGTAATAACGCGCTATACTATGGTGCTCAAGCTCGCTTTATTGAAGATTGGTTTCCATGCTGCCGTGAATCTGACAAGAGTCATAAACCCTCCAATAAACCTAGTCCTATCATACCAAGTGATAAACCCCCAACACGACCAACTGATGATCCTGCTGATGATGGATCTTCAGATGACAACAATCCTTTTGATCCTAGTCATATTCCGTTTACTTCTCCTAATGAACCAGATCATTCTCCTGTACAGCCAGGAAATTTTGACAATGATCCGGATGATACTGATGACATTTATACAAATGCACCCACATCTCGGCGCACATCACGAGAAAATAGTCCGGAACGTCCACGTTCTCCTACCCCTCATGATAATGAAATTCCTCATGAACAGCCTCCACCGGTCCCACCTAAATCTATTTGGTACGACCCGGAAGCTATTGCTGAATGGAAAAGTAAAAATCCTGTCCGCACCCAAACTGCTCCTATTCGTCCTGGTTTAATTCCTACCACTCGCGAAAATCTTTGCAAGGCTTCTACTTGGAAAAAACAAGCTCAAAAGGTCAAAGAGGATACTCTTAATGACACTAGAACTAGACAAAAAGTAGATCGAAATAAAAAGATCGAAGAAAAACATCAAGTTTGTGTAAATGTTCCTAAACCAAACGAGCCTAGTACAAGTACACAACCTATCAATGATCCCGATCATCATCCATCTCCTATAGATCTTGACACTCCACCAGCATCTCCCATTCGGGAAGATGAAGATCATGATGATAGTGGTAACGACGAACCATGGTTTGAAGAGATTAACTTATCTCGTATAGTTCAGGAAGGGGGAGTAGAATTACAGAACTTCTTACTTGCGCAATCGATTCCTTTTACTTATGAAATGGAACTTAAAAGTTTCCTTTCAAGTACACCTGATGCCTGGAGTTCTACTCGGCATTATCGGCATCTTCTTGCTGATGAATAGGCAAAATGGGATCATGCATGTAAAGAAGAACTGGACGGACTCCGCAAATGCAAAGTTTTTGAGGAAGTCAAAATCCCTCACGGTCATAAACCAATCAAATGCCGTTGGGTCTTTAATAAAAAGAAAGACAGTTGCTACAAAGCCCAACTTGTTGCTAAAGGCTTTTTACAACAATTTGGTATCGATTATAACAAGTTGTTTTTGCCAGTTGCGCAATTCGAAACCTTTAGAACTCTTCTTGCTTTAGCCGCTTTAGAAGACTGGGAAATCCAGGCTTTAGACGTCAAACAGGCTTATTTGTATGGCAAGCTTGATGAAGAGATCTATATGGAACAACCCAAAGGTTTCGTTAAGGACAAAACCAAGGTTTGGCGGTTACATTATTCATTATACGGTCTGAAACAAAGTGGCTTATCCTGGTGGAAAGAAATGAATTGATCTATGGGTAAACTGGGATTCAAGCGCACTAGTTCAGATGGCAGTGTATACACCTTCAAAGAAAAAGGCAAAACCGTAATTGCCTTTGTATATGTTGACAATGCTCTCTTCATGGGATCTGACAAATCCCTGGTAATGAAGAAAAAAGAGCAATTCATGAAAACATGGGAATGTCGCGATCTTGGTGAACCTAAAGAGTTCCTAGGAATGTGCATTAAACGAGACTGATCTAAAAAGAAGTTAATCCTTGATCAACGTGATTATCTCGATAAAATCATTAAACAATTTGGGATGTCAAACTTTAAAGATGCTCACACCCCATTACCTTCTTCATGGAATCCTCGTGAAAACGAAGGAAAAGTCGATCCGAAACTCCAACAGAAGTTTCAACAAGTTATTGGATCTTTATTGTATCTAATGCTTGGCACATGCCCTGACATTGATTTCACTGTCATAAAAATGAGTCAATACTCAGCCAATCCAAGTCCGGATCACCTTAACAAAGCACTTCATATAGTCTGTTACTTAATGTATACTCGGAAATATGAAATCGTGTTTGACAGTAACTCCGACGAAGAATTTATGGCATACTGTGATTCAGATTGGGCATCTGATCCAGATGACCAAAAATCCCATACCGGGATGATCATACAATTGGCTGCTGCTCCAATCTGTTGGGTTTCCCATAAACAGAAAACTGTTGCACTCTCATCCACCAAAGCCGAATATATGGCATTGTCTGACTCCTGTCAACAACTCAAGTGGCTTCAATCTTTATTCAATGAGATCGGAATTCCTATTCAATCATTACCTTTGTGTGGTGATAATCAAGGTTTGATCTTCCTCGCCTCTAATCCAATTCAAGAGCGAAGAACGAAACACATTGATATTTGCTTCCACTATATTCAGGAAAAAATTGAAAATGGAAATGTCAAACTATTCTATATTCGAACTGAAGACAACATTGCAGATATTCTGACAAAGAATCTCGCATTGATCAAATTCAAGAAATTCCGAGATCTTCTTGGTATTACCTTTCTTTGAATAAATCTTCGATGACCATACGCTAAGTCATATCAAAAACTAGAACATGGTTCTAAGTCCTTAAAGCTTAATTCCCTATCACTACTCTTAGTGAGGGGGAGTGTTGAAAGGATCTGACGCTTACAATAGTGACGTCATCAATCGACTCGACATGAGTCTTTCAACCCGTTAATACTCCTTGAAACACCTTTGTAGCTGCGCTACATAAGGCAACAGCACTGTCTTTGTATTTGCTCAATAAGCATACAAGACACTGTAATTATGCCATTCGCTAGTTCTATAAATATGATACATACGTTTATGAAGCATATGAACTGTTCAATACAATAGTAGTCGAACGTAGTCATAATTACTCGATCTTACATTGTACTTACATGCTGTTGAACCATTATGATCGTACCCTATGCCCTAAGCCACCTTACTATGATACTGTATAGTTGTAGTCGTACTTAGTATAAATACTGTAGGTACTTACTGTACTCCTTAGCACACTCAGTTGTACTACTACTAGTCTATACAAGAACTCTTCACTCTACAACTAGTCCTCCAGACCAGTCTACCAGCTACATAACTAGGTGAGTAATGCATCTCACCATTTGTTGATCATATGTCTGCTTCAACAGTTTTAAGTTTTTGACGAGCAAACAAAAGTGATAAGAGGTTCCAGTGGAAGATCCTTGTTTTTGCTCGGTCACTGCCAACGCTTCAACTACCTCACAGAAGCACCTCAAAGTCAGGGGGTAAGGGTTTGAAAGCACTCTGATTCTAACTGTGTACTTAGATTTTTAATCCGGTAGGTTTTTATAAAGTTATCCACGATTTTTGAAAAATCGGAAGATCCCTAACAACCATAGTACAGTGCAAGGGGGATCCGGCATCCGAATTTCCGTTTTCGTCTGATCTGATTGATCGTGTTTGCTCTCGGCGCTTCGAACAGGGTAAACATGAAATCTTCAATATCTTTTGGTCAATTGTAGAGAAATAGAATCTGAGTAGATAGAACTCTTTGAATACACTCTGGTCTGTACATACTGAATTTCCACCAAGACAGACGTCCTATTGAAGGAATCGCAAGCAGTTTGAAGTTCTTCGGTCAAAGGCACATGTGACTAGCACTGAGCGCGCTCGCTGTTCCTTCATGTTCCTTCAACTCACTTCTTCTTGCATTCACGCCGCCGACGGTTCACCCAACATTGGGATGTATCTTTACAGGAGATCAATCAAGACCCAAAACATGAGTCCCTCTGGGAAGCTATAAGGAAAAGGTTGTGATAGTTGCCTGGGCTCACAGGCAGTCTGCGAAACACATCGTCGAGTCCAATGACAATAGCGGTGAACCGCAATCTGAACAATGTGCAGTTTCAGCTGTACAGAGCGGTGTTCAGCCAGAGTTTAGCATATTTTCATGTTTTTGCTTTCGAATTTTTGTACATGTAGACATACTAGCGACTGTCTGATTTGCAATATGTATTTTTTTAAATTGCTAACCTAGTATATTAATACTTTGTCGCTTCGATCCGTCTATATCATCTTGAACAAAGTGTTTTGGAGTTGAAGAGAGCTCAGGAAGCCAGGCGGCGACCTTTGGAACCGTGTGGGAGAGTAATTTCCCTTTCGGGAATGATGATCATGGTACATTGGTACTAAAAAACTTTCCAGCTGTTTCCAAATTTGTAGCATAGATTTTGCGAAATGCTCTTTAGTGATCTTATTTATAACCAAACACGCCACCGCTCGGCCAGTGTCGGCTATGATGTAATTTTGTCCGATGTCTCCTTCTGTCTCCTCGAACCTTGCCTCGAACAACAATGGGCAATTTTCGCTACATTCATCCAGCTGCAAAAGAAAAAATCTACCTTCTTTCATTGACCGAAAACCAAGTTACTACAGCTCACAAACTTCACGTCTCCCAATCGACAGTTAGCAGGGTGAAGGCAAATGTGCTCAGAACTGGGAAAGTCTCGGAATTTAGATTGTCTAGCGTCGAGGAGACCTGAGGAATATGCAGGTGACCGTGCAGTGGAGCATTGGAGCAGAGGCATCCGCAGCTGCCTCGAGGCTCCGGCATGACGTTTTTATTTGGTTGTAAATAAGATCACTAAAGAGCGTTTCGCAAAATCTATGCTACAAATTTGGAAACAGCTGTCAGAGACGATATCAAAAATTTTGTTCCGGGATCCCCTTGGTGAGAGAGTTCAAAGATTCAATTCAAAAAAAAAAAATAGACACCCATATATGGCAAGAGAGACACAGCTGTACCATGCTTATGAGACGCTCTATGATGCTTATGAGACGCTCTATCGAGATCTACTTCTACTGATAGTGACACCCACTGCTTTCTTGATGAATAAGATTCTGGCGCTAGAATGACTGCCGCTGCGTCAATCTGCGAAAGTGCGGAGAGCTCTGAAGATGCAGAACCAGCGAGAGTAATGTGTTTTGGGGATTCTACGCGTAATGGCTCCTGCTGAAGACTACATGTTAGTCCCTCAAACAAAGAGTTGCAGACGAAGCACAAACATTTGACGTAGTGAGAGACATCATCTGCAATCTCACTATTTCGCAAACAGCGATATTGGTAGAGACCACTAATCCAGCCTATACATAGTACCCTTAATACGTTATTTCCTTAGTAGCAAAATGGAAACACACCTCGAATGTGCTCCTCGCATGCTGGACTCGACGCTGAAGAGCTTCGAGATTATCGCTCTCCCTCTTTGAAAACAGGACTGAGCGTAATCCGAGTCCATGTTTCCTTCTAAGCTTCAGTAACGTTTCTTGGATGTCCTGTAGATTTCTGAGAAAATCTCAGCCTTTGATATCAAGTAGGTCGCTGGAAATACACTGACCGGAAAAGTCCCTCCATGTCTCTGCGTAATTCTTCATTTTCTTGAGCAGTAGGTGAC
The DNA here is from genome assembly GCA_009733575.1 of Gymnopus androsaceus JB14. Lineage (NCBI taxonomy): Eukaryota > Fungi > Basidiomycota > Agaricomycetes > Agaricales > Omphalotaceae > Gymnopus > Gymnopus androsaceus. The sequence goes on from ML769580.1 coordinate 24,329, forward strand.
CTTTTCACCTTTCGTACTACCATGCGAAAGTACTCCCTCACATCACGCAGGATCTCAACAACCAACTGCTTATTGCTTCTGATAGTCTGAAAGGCGAGAGTCTCAGCAAAATAATACAAAGAGGAACAAAAGTGAATGTACTTGTACTGTCGTGCAAATCTCAGTAAACCCCGCTGCTATGGGCTTTAGCGTCCCAAGAACAGGAACACTATCACACACAACAGATAAAGCACTTCCGATACTGGCAGCTATTGTAAGCGCATCTTCTGTTTGGCTTGAACTTGCTGGTGAAGGAATATACGGCTGTTAATTTACTATGTAAATATGTGCAAAAAGAAGTAATATCAGAGTACTTGCCATCGCAAAGGAGTGTATTCCGTTCAAATTGTTTCGTAATGTTTCTAGGTCTCTTGTGATTAATTTTTGCATGATCAGGCTTCCCCTTTTACGCAGGGTGTTTCGGGAACTCGGACTTGCAACATTATTTTCAATATACTCGATGGTTTGCTGGAGTATGCTAAGCATCAAAAATACTAGTCAATATCATTGTAACCAGAAAAAGAATTATATGCACCCTGTCATACTCGGAATGAACGTCCCAACTAGAACACCGTCCCTCTGAGCTTTCTGGTCATCCTCCAATTCGAGATTTGCCTGTATCCAAGCGCTTTCGACCAAACAATAGATGCAGTCCAATATCTGATGATGTTCTTTGAGAATACTATCTTGCTGAGAAAGATGCGGTCGTTAGTTTATATATAACATTTCTGAAGCTAGTCATACGAGTCTTACATTGCTCAAAACCTTTAATCGCTCCAGTAATATCCTAGTATTCATTGATTCCAACGACAGTGTAGTGGTGTTACCGCTACTACCCCGAGTCTCCAGTAGACCCAAAGACATAGTCAAGGTTTGCTGGTTAGACGAAGTACTCATGGTAGAAGCACTCGAACGTGAACGTCGCAAACGGAACATAGTGGTTTGGGTGAAGCAGATGGAGAAAACTTCTGATCAGTTTGAATGGTTAGGCTGAGACGCAAGTGCAAAGTACAGAGGGCGGAATATCGATGCTAGGACAAGGAAACGCGAAAAGAAAGAATAGCTGTAGAATAGGTGTAGAGCACAGACACCATAGACGCCAATGGCTTGATGAAGCTTTTGGGCGTTACCCAGGTAAACAGCGCTCCATATCTGACAGGCTGCTCGCCGCCTCGGAGACTGAGAGAAGCAAGAGAGAAGTAAAAAGCAGATCAAATCAAGCCCAGTAGGTCAGAATCATCGGAAGAGCAGAAGCTGTTACTAGCTTTTAAACAGATTTGAACCCCAAGCTACCACAAGCTTTGCGCCAAGGGTGAATTTCAACGCAATGTACATGCCAGTGAGTAAAGGGAAACATGTACTTGCTGGAAGGCCGCGCGCGCCTACTTTAGCGCCCACCCTTCCTTCATTATGATGAACTAGACAAAATTTTCAGCGTAGTACATACATACAGAGGGAGTAGCGCACCCAGTAGCTAGTACTTAACTTATTTACCATGTACTAGTTACAATCCCCATCGCCTCCGGCAGTTCCGCAACGGGACCACTGTGTATCTATCTATCTATCTATCTATCTATCTACATAGCACAAATGATTTATTGTACATAAATACTTTTATGATTATGATTAGATATGGATGATACCCAGGCCGTTGAACATTCCTCAGCAATCGGTGTTTTTTCTTTGTATTTGACATTGGACTTTGAGGTTCGAAGCATGAAGTTGAAGCTTGAACATTTTTAAACCATTGACTCAGCCTTTACCGATCCATTCGCTTGAGTCAAATGCACAGAGATGCTTGTTCGCGGTAAAAACTCACTGAATGCGAGTCATGATCTTCTCTTGGGCCTGTATACGATATCTGTCCCGAGCTTTCATGACTTTGTATCATATCCGTCTCAACCTTAATCTCGACGTGACTCTACGAAGTTGTACAAACCGAGTTAGCTACCAAGCGTCCGCGAAGCACGCCAGAGGGACACACATACCAGATGCAAAGGTCCCTGTCCAAGCCCCGCTCCGCCAGCTTGAGCCTCGAAATCATTCTGCTGCTTACTCATTCCACACCGAGCGGTACTAGCATCCTCGTTCGACTTGAAGCTACGAAATACCAGTCCACTGCCAATTCCTTTGAGCCCACGGCTGTTGCCAGTTTGCAAAGGAATAGAAACGATTCCGCTCGTGCCGTTCATTTGCGTTCGGATCTTTTCACGGCGGTTGAGTGTGGCGAGGAGAGAGCTGAAGTACACTGTCAGCGTAAGGAGACACAGGGACAGAAGGGAGCGAGATGGATTAGTTCAATTCAGGTTGACAGGGCGGAAGAGTCGACGTACATTTGCTAAGCATGTAGAACGCTCCTGCATAAGCAAATGTTTCCTTCATTGTGAGCATCTGGCATGGATGTCAATACCACGCCATCTGCGATACGCAGTGAATGCGATGAGAAAACTCACGATGATCAAAGTAGCAATAGCCACTACACTCGTCAAAAGCCCTGTAGTAACGGTATAGAGGATCAATGTGCTGATCACCGAGTTCGTCCTAGTAGAGCATGAGAAATCACAGGACAATGGGGAGTAAAAAATGCTGTTGAACATACCGTTTTATTCCAGACCGACTATTCCATAATAACACACATAAGAATCCAGCGAGGATTGAGTCGGCAACACAGATGGAAATGAGAGTAGCGTCCAGTTCTCCCTGTTAGAAGCGAATTCGAATTCAACAACTGAAGGAAGAAAAACATGAACCAAGGATACTTACGATGAGATTGAGAGCCTGGAGGCCAGATTCGCTTACACTGATGAAACGAAAGTTGAGATGAGAACACATCATCAGACTATTAGGAATAATTTGGTACGCACGTCTTTGATGTGCAGTCTAAAATTTCCGAGGTCAGTTTCGCATTTCTCTGTGATTTCATTGAAGAAAAAGACTCACAGAGACCTGCGACTAACGCACAAATGACGGGAAACACCTATATAACAGGGTCCATCAGTAATGAGGATAAATCTTGCTCAGGGGAGAGTGAATGGAACATACCGGTATAGCGGTCAAGATCCAGTTCTTATTGCTGACTTCATTGAAGTTAAAATGGGTTGAGGTAATGAAAGCGGCGGCTACTCACGTCTCCAGATTCGATAGCAGTAAAATCTTGGGTAGACTATATCAGCCACCGTACCCATAAGCTTGAACAAGGAAATGCATACCTTTGCTCACCATGGTACCTTGTTGATCAGTATGCTCAAGGGATTGACTATGGACTCTTCCGTGAGCTTATGCAGAGCGACCGCTGCAAGAACGGCATGGAGAGTGTCCAAGATCCTATCGACGAATAGGATATCAACCATACTCAAATGGTTAAAAAGACGGCAAGCTTACCAAAGAACCAGAACCTGTATCGAAGTATCACAGAGGTGAGAACATTGTATCGAAGTAAATGTAGCAGGAAATCGAATGAAGACTCACCAAAAGACGTGTACTCAAGAGGTCATTACCAGATCTCCGAAAGTAAACAAACGTTTGGTGCGTCGTTAGACCATAAAACCTGCGATACACGAAAGAAAGAGTCAGTCATGTCGCGACTCTGGAAGCTAGTCAACCACTCACACGCCTGCAAGGTAACTCCCGGCGTACAGCCCATTGAGCGACTCTGTCAGCTTCGTAGCAATATTGGGGTCTAAAGAAGTCAGGCCTGACATCACTAGAGAGGGAATATTCAGGGAGTGCTTGAGATGCTGAAGGAGATGGGACGGGCGTGCTTGACTCTGCCAGTCGGTCTTTTATTATATCCCATTCGGCCGTTCGGAATAAACGTCGCCTCTAGGTTGGTTTGCATTCTATTGACGAAGAGATAGTGTCCTTTTTAATCATGATCCTGCCAATCCCTAACAGTGCCTCTTGGGGAAAGAGTCAATAGAATATTGAAAAGTTGGACTATCCTCGGGGCGATTAGCGAGGTGTGATACACGAACTTTTGACCGCACTGTTATGCAGGGCAAGAAATTTATTCACTCACACTGTTCATAATAGTCAATATAGATTTACAGCAAGAAAACACCAAGAAATGCTCGAGAAATGTGCGCTTAGAAGCTCGAGGTTTTTGATCCGATCAAGGTTTGGGATTCAACTTCGGCTCATTGACCCGTGCTACTGAACGCAGGAAAGGTCTGCTCTCTTCCCGCTGATTGCCGTAGGCGGCAAGGCCAGGACACCTGCCACCTCACGTAAGTACTTATTTTAGGAGATAGCGACACATTTTATGCACAAGATACATCGTAAAAAGGTCCGTATTGATTGACCGGCTTGACCGGCTTGCCAGGTTGTCCACAAGTTGCCCACAGGTACGTTACTGTACGTACTACAAAATGTATAGTGTTTATATAGTTTTTTATGTATATATATAGTCTTTTACTGTACATAATGTACATGGTAACCGGGTTGCGAAGAAAAGTGAGATAACTTGCGGCTTGTCAATTGACCTGCTTGTTTGGGTTGAACAAGCCGAAACAAGCCGAAACAAGCCGGTCAATCAATACTTGGTTAGTTACGATGTAATATAACACTGAATAAATAATATTAAATGTGACGATGTATTTAATTATCCAAATCCGGAATATTATCCAAAAATTTGTTGATTGTCTTTACCCAGTCCAAAATTTCTTTCGACTCTGACTGACTGCAAATGTTGGACTTGGGCTGAGCCAGCTGTTTCCACCTTCTTTCTTCATAAATAAACCATGCTCTTTTCCACTCTCCAAATTCTCCAATTGATAACTCATTCCACCTCTCCTCTTCATCCATCTCAATGGAATTCAGTGCATTGTGTTCCTCATTGCCAATGATCATCATATCAGCAAATTTACCCCTTGCACTGCACCAGTCCTTCCAACAATTCATCATAAACTGGTTGCAGACCTTGGCAGCTTCAAGCCCTTCCTTTCTCCATACTGACAGGGATGAGTGAGAACAGGTGTCAATTGAGACACATGCACGGATGGTAGATGGAGGAAGTTCAAATGCAACGGGGTCATCATCATTTGTTTGGACCAAATAGATTTCCATACCCTCCAGGTTCTTGATGTAGTATTCAATTCGGGTGTCATTCTCCTCCTTGAATGCTATATCACACTTTATGTGCTGTAGATTGTGGAGTGTTGGTGGCCAGAGCACCCAAAGCTTTGTGCCTTTCCAGTGAACAACTCGTATCCAATAACCGAAACCATCAGTATGAGGTTCAGTGAGGTTACCAAGCAGAGTCCAGGCTGTTGTCATCGAGTCCTCTGCATCCAGAATGGGTGTGGAGGAGGTTGTCTCTTGACCCCACTTCAACCCAATGTCATTCAAGCCATTGTGCTGCAGCCTTGAATGGATTTCAAGCACACTGGGATAGGGTGCATTTGGATCTTCAGCATACTGCCGATTAAACCACGCACACATGAGAGCAGCTGGGAGTTCAAAAGGAAAATTATTAGGATTTGAAAAATGACCAAGTTTGGATAACCTACTAGTATCCCAATAGTCCTTTTTGCCTCTGTTGGAGACCTCAACCTTTTCTCGAGACAATCTAAGTTCATTCATGAACAGTGTATCCTGGAAACCGGGTGGTATTGTTGTTGGATTTTCGAGACAATTTAGAAGAGAACCTTCCCCAGGAATGCGGAGTTGATGCTGTGACAATGTCTGGATCCAATGGGTGCATTGTTTCCAGACTGATTTATGCATTGGGGTACATGAAGTCCATAAGTTATGAACCATATTCCACCAAGCTGCAACAGACAGGCTTGAATAACTTCCGGTTTCTTGACTTGAATTTTACCACACCTTTATAAACCTCAGTCAAAATGTCGAAGGTCTCTGCAGACAAGATTTGAACATTATGAATGATTTCCTGATATTGAGGTTACTGTACCTTGGGAAATTGCATTGCGGGTCACTACTCCCATATCTCCAATCTGTGCAGCACTCTCTGATGCAAATATATTAAAATATGTTAAAAAGGCTAGACATTGACACTACCTTTGGTAGAAGCAATCACAGCTTTACCTGGATCATCAGATATTTCTGCATCTGCACCTGTTGGAACCAGTCAAATAAATATCAAGTTTAACCGCAAAAATTTGGTCTCACTGATGAAAGCACGTTTTTGTGATTGGGAATTTCCAGAATCAAGACTTCCAGCTTTTTTCCTTTTGGCTCTCTCTCTACGGTCCTAATGAAAATAATTAAAAGAATGTTTGAGTATGATTGAGACAATTTTACCTCAACAGGACCAGGTAACTGTCCATTATTGTTTTCAACCTTGTTCCATTTGAGTTTTCTTGTGTCCCAGGTATACTTGGAGGCACTTGGATTTTTTTTACACTCCGGGTGGATGAATGCTATGTTTCCTCCTTGAGCATCCAATAGTCAAAATAAACCCAGTATCTTCCACTGATCATGTTTTTGTGAACATCCCCATATTTATTCTCAAGCCCAGAAGTGGCTATTGGATCCTGTGTAGATTCAGTGTACTTGACAGTAAATGTGGTGCCATTTATGACGCTTTTTTTGTCTTCTGTCTGCTCATTGCTTACAGTGCAAATTACCAAAGCTGATAATGAAGGTCAACCAGTGGTTACTTTTATAGAAGAATAGAATTACCAGACTCTTGTGCACTCATTCAATATTTGAAGAGATGGGAGAAGCGAGAAAAAAATTAGTAGTCACATGACTGGTTCAAATATCTTATGATTTATCGTAACATTATCATAATATTATCATAAGCAGGCGCCCACTGGGCACTTAATGGTCATATGACTGGTTCAAAAATCTTATGATTTATCATAACATTATCATAACATTATCATAAGCAGGCGCCCACTGGGCACCCAAGTTACCATTGTCACATCAGTCACAATTACTCCACCAAAAACATATTACAAGTTACAAGTGCATAGAGTTTATTCTTTATTCCCTTAAATAAGGGCTACTGTGTTTCCATGATTTAGAATACATCATATCTAATCAAGTACTTATAGCAAAGATGAATCACAATAAATAATTGTACTACTACCCGGGTTGAACAGTGAGTAAGTGATGAATAACTGCTGAGTTGAACAGCATTTTGGGTTTGTGAAATAATTGTGAATAAATACAACTCAACTAAGTGCTTTGTGAGATTTCCATAGCTATACTACCTTTTGATTTACTTGTAGTATTGAGATTGGGAAGCTCAAGGGAGCTTTGAGCAGCAGAAGGAATAGGATTAGGATGGGCAGCATCATTGTCAGAATCACCATCTTCAGCATCTGTTTTATAATCAAATGGAGTGGGGAGGTTCCAGTGTGTGCAAAATTCATTCCCTTCACATCTATGATCATCAAGGAAGGCGGAATAGTTTGTGTTTCCCCCTCCAAAGATGGGCTGAAGGCTGGCAGATCTGTTTCCAATAAAAGTAAGTATGAGATGCATTAAGAATAAGAGTGGCAATGAGCATACGGTCTTGTTATAATTTGAGGATCAGTTAGCAGCACTCCACTACCTGAAAACTTCATTAGTATACTAATTTCATGAAAGTTGTGATCTTTACCTTGATAGTCTGATACATACACAAGACCCTTGGTTTTCATCCATTGAACATGCTGAGAGAAAGCCAAAAATCTTGCAATGCATGACCTCTCAGTATCCAGGAAGTCGCAAGGCTTGGCTGAATCATTGTTGATGTATTTGACAAATGGGGTTTTATCAATGAGTTCCTCAACCAAAAAGGTGTCCCGGTCAGGATTTTGAGCAATAGCAAGTCCTGCACCCACAAATCGGAGATAGGGAACTGAGATGGTTGGCTTCTCTCCTATAAAGTCATAAACCATGCACAAAAGACTATTACCCCAACCAAGACAGTTCATCTCGACCATTAAGTATTTTCCTTGGGACACTCCCTGATGAACATGAGCAGTTGTCCCTCCTTCCTGCCTGTAGAAGGCCTGTTTGATACAGACATTGTTTTGGTTTGATAGGAAAAGTGGGACTGATGAAATGGAGTTGGGATAGCTCCTTTTGAAAGCTCCATACTTTATGTCTGCACTCCAGCCAGTTTCATAGGACAAAGTGACAACAGTATGAGTTGGGTAATGTTGAGTGTTATGGAAGATTTCTGGGTCTGCAATAATGCGATCCAAATGACATTGAGGTAAGATAAATATGTCGCAAGTGTAATGAGTACACTCTAGAAGCTGATTTAATTCCAAGTCAATTAACATTTCTGTACTGGCTTACTATATAAAGCCAAAATATCTTGGCGTGCAGGTGCAACTTGATTTTGGAGCGCTTCTCGTAACTGTGCTGTCTTTGGGGAAGATGATGCTGACTGAATTCCTTCAGGACTCTGCGAAAGACATGATATTTAGCACATCATGGCAATACATTAAAAGGCTCACCATTGCACTATTGTCAGTAAGCTGCTTTGTGGTAGTTTTATCATCTGTTGCATCAAAAGCGCCAAAAGCACCCTGTGATAATATTGTAAGTTCAAAGCTTGTATCCATTGAGATCCTACTTACCACAGTACTAACAAACAGTGGAGCATTGGTGGTAGCATTTCTAGACCTGATACGTTGGCTCTGCCTTACTTCCATAGGTTTTGGAGGAGATACAGGAGCCTTTTGTTTAACAGGTACAGATGCTGAAGTCATCTGATTAAATATCAGGTTATATTCTCATACAAATAGGATGTCCAAATCATACCCGTGAAGATTCCGGTGAACCAGAGGCATTGACTTGGTCAAGATGTGCCATGACTGCCTGAAAATGCTCTTCTGACATAAAAAGAGCAATTCGTGTCGCTTTTCTTCCTGCTGCTGCTTGAAAGGTTTTTACTTTACTTTGTCCAGTTTAGAGGTGGGCACGAATACATACTCGAGTATATTCGTTATTTGTGGTACGAATATTTGTCACCTCAAATCCACTATTTATACTCGAGTATATACTCGAATATTTGTACAGACATATATTCGCGAATAGATATTCGTGAATAACGAGTATTTTAGGACAAATACTCGAGTATACTTGTGATTAATTAACAACATTACAAATAAAGTAAATATAGGCTCGAACATGTAAGTAATAATGTTGAAGTACTATATTAGTGTTTAATAATAATATAAATACAGTCTGTATACATTTCCGAGTACTATTACATGACACAAAATTGTGGCGGTACTGAGAATTGAACTCTGCTGGTCAGCTATCACAGGAAGGCCTGACCTTAATCCAGAGTCGGCGCCCATAACCACTAAGCCACACAGATTTTATTACAGTTACATGTCAATAACATTATATACATATTCAAACATAGCCAAATTAAGTTATATATTGAATTTTTGCTTAAGTAATGAATACCTCACATGCTCGTGCTAACGAGCACGTGATATCGGCGAATATTCGCGAATATTCATGAATAAAGTACCACGAATATTTGTGACATCAAAGTGGCTATTTATACTCGAGTAAGTACTCGTGTAACGAATATATTCGTCACTCGTGACTCATTATTCGTGAGTAACGAATGGCTAAATATTCATGAATACTCATGAATATTCGCTATTCGTGCCCATCTCTAGTCCAGTTGCCTTGAAGAACCGTGCAGAGATGGCATCATGGTCAATGTTTGGATTCTTGGATTGTATTTCAGGATGTTTGCTTGCAGGTGCACCATCTCTGAGTTCACATTGATCAATGGATAATTGAAACCCCTTTGACCAAAGGATGTACTTGGGTTGAAGCATTCGGTATACAAAATGCTTCAGCTCCAGGGCACCAATATGGACAGGTACTTCACTGACAGTCTTGGAGATATGCTATCAAAAGAATTGTTAGATTGAGATTAGTTGATAGTATGAATGAGGGGACACACTTCAAGCTCTCGGTGAACTGGCTTTTCTGAAGCATGGTAATACAGGACACCTTCAATGGTAATTTCATCCTGAACCAATGCTGAGTAAGCCAGATTCTGGTAATACCGTTTGCATTTCTCAAATTCAGCATGTGCTTCACCATATCCCATTGTAACCTTTTTGGAGGTTAGGCATTCAGGGATGGTGGTATGAATTCCAAGAGCCTGTGGAACATTGGGGCCTCGATTAAATTGAATGCCGGCCTGACCAATAGGGAGAACATTTGATGAACTATACACATATGGTGCCATTTGAGAATGAAGATTGGAGCCACTAGGAGGAGGATAAGTGGGGCCACTAATTCTGCCCACTGGTTGGATTGAACCTGAAGGTTCTACAAATAATGTGAGTCTGAGCTTAGTGAAAATAAACTTGAATTTTATACCTCCCCTCTGAGAGGCATTTACATGTGCCTCGCACATGGTTCACATGTGTCTTATTACTCTCAGTAGATGGATCTAGTGAAGCAATTAGTCTATATTTACCGATACCAAAATTTTGGAACTTACTATGATGTTCTTTTGAAGCTGGTCTAAAAACTGTGCTTGATTGATTAAGTTTGTAGTCATAACAGTTTATGCAAAGCTGTCTCCCAGGTTGATTAGGGTTTTTGTTTGCAAGGAAGTGTAAAGAGCTGGCAGGAACATTGGGTTGGGGACATTGAAGACGTTCGCACTTCCCCATTCCATCACCAGTGAAGCTGGCAAATGGTTCCATAGTCCAAGAGAGATGTAGATTGAAATAACAATGGTGGGGTTTTTTCTGAAGGGGTTTTATACCTTGGAATTTGAATTATGTAGATATCTCCATGGAAAAGAGAATTTTTGGAGCGAGATTGCACAGGGCTGAAACATGGGATCTCCACTAATGGATACCATCATAGTGATATCTTTATCAGCTGCGCACTCCGACTTTCGGCTATTAGTTTACTGTGCCATACAGAAATTGGAGCTCACTATCAATGATAGGTGAGACCCGTCATTAATGCTTTACTTGCTCCACATGCATATGTGCATCTTGTTATTCCAAATTTGAGTATTGGAGCTGGGAGGAGTCACTTTAAGGGACATATATGCGGTGTTGCCATTTGACATAACAGACCAATACTGCTAAATGACAACATGATATATATGTCCCTTAAAGTGACTCCTCCCAGCTCCAATGCTCAAATTTGGAATAACAAGATGCACATATGCATGTGGAGCAAGTAAATGTTAATGAAGGGTCTCACATATCACTGATAGCTGTGAGCTCCAATTTCCAAGTGTTGGCTTACTGTGACCAATGGTAATACTGCATATATGCAGCATGAAATGACTCTTTCAAGCTCCAATATTCAAATTTTGAGTAACGAGATGCATGCATGTATTTGGAGCAAGTAGAACATTGGCAAAGTATCTTAACATTACTTATGATGCAAATTTAGCTACTTTAGGCTGATATAAATGCACGGACCTTCTTCAAACCTGATAAATTGTCAATGAATTTCAAATCTCAAACAACATTCACGAATCACCATGTTGCTTGGAATGCTATTTCTTCTTCTTTTCTCTGCAATTTTTCTTGCAGTAATACCCTTGACTTGGTCCATGCCAAATCAGCACCTCCCTAGACGTATGTTTCTATTAGTACTTACAGTGACTCTATTTTCATTTTCGACTTTTATTTTTCTGAATAGCACCAGAGAGCCAAATCCGAGAAACACTGGAGTTTTTCTTTAACATGAGGCGCACTGACAAAGAAATTGCCAATCTTCTCAAGGACTATTACGATACCAGTCAGTATGGCTGTAGGTATGCATACGGTTCACTATTTATAGAAGCTTACTGTTAGCTTACTGACCTTTTTACTACTTAGTGCAACAACAGTCAAACGCCTTCGAAAAGAATGGAATCTTCGAGGCACTCAACAGCAGGGCCATACTATGGAATCAATTCAAGAAGCAATTACAGAAGCTCGTGAAATATATCCCTTTCGAGGTGCAAATACTTTGAGGAATTATATATTTCAACAAAAAGGAATGCGTGTTCCTCGGTCAGTGTGTATTGAATAAAGACTTGAATGATTAATTGAACCTCTCTACACCAGACCACTCATCGAAAAATATCTTCGTGAAACTGAGCCAGAGCAGGTTAATGCACGAAAGAAGCGGAGGTTTGTTCGAAGAGCATTTTATGCTGCTGGGGTTAACCATCTGTGGTGTATGGATCAACATGATAAGTGGGGACCACGATTTGGCCTATGGTTTCACAATTGTATTGATCCATTTACTGGATACAACAACTGGATGAAGGTTTGGTGGACCAACAAGCAGCCCCGACTTGTTGCATCTTATTTTCTTACTGCAGTCCAAGCTTTAGGAGGTATGCATTTTGATTTATTTTGATGGTATTACTGAAACTAATGCACTATTATATATGGTAGGCCTACCCCTGCTAACTCAGAGTGATCCTGGCACTGAAAATTATGGAGTTGCTAATGCACAGACTATGGGCCGTCAATGCCTTGATAGTTCACTACTCGGCACACTCCAGCATGTTTTCAAACACCGCAAAACAAATGTCAAATCAGAGGGAAATTGGTCTGTCTTCCGGCGTGACTTTGTACCAGGATATGAGAATGTTTTTCAAGAAGGTGTAAATCTTGGCTTGTATGATGTCCACAATCCAATACAGCTGCAAGTAATATAGTATAGATTGAGACAAATAAATACTTATTCTTTTCTAGATTGACTTTTCGATGGCTTGCAATACCTTGGATTCAAGCTGAAATTGATGGTTGGGCTAACCTGTGCAATAGCACAGCTCCAAGACGACACAAATACAAGATATTGCTGCATGGTCCTCCGATGTTAATCAAAATGCGTCCACAGGACTTTAATGTCAAAGACTTCAAGGTATTATTTTATAACCCTTATTATTTTACCAACAGCTCAAATTTTTAAAGGTTGGCATATCTCCTGAACTCATTAATGAGCTTCAGCAGGAATATGCCCCACCTGATCATGAGGTCTTCCAGCTTACCCCCCCAATCTTTGATGATGCTGCTCAGACAGTGTACGCTCAAATGAATTGCCCCAAGGTGAATCACCAATCTTTTTGGGTTGTGTATCGGGATATGCTGCGTGGCCTTGAGGCATTGGCTACTGAGAGAGCATATTTGCAACACAGTGTTGATGTACATGCAGCTTCCCTTGAACAAATGAACTCAGAAAATAATCCTATCAACTCAATGGAGCTTCTTCCCAACCAGCGTCGCCGAGCTCTGAATGATCCAACTGTTGGATTTCATGAGGAGCAAGAGGTCAAGGAATGGGAAGATGAGGAACAGGAAGAGTCTGATGTTGCATGTGCTGCCTTCAGTGATGATGAAGCAGAGCTTTAGATAATTCATGTACTTGATACTATCAGTAAAGCTATATGCAGCGAGCTAATCCTTCCTTTTCTGGAATATATTTACAATTATTTCGAAATTCATATAATATATTTGTGCTAATAAGGTTTCAATTGGTCACGTGAGGTGTCACCATCGCCTAAAGTAAATACTTACGTGAGGTGGCAGGTGTCCTGGCCTTGCCGGCCATGGCAATCAGCGGGAAGAGAGCAGACCGTTCCTGCGCTCACTACTGTGCTGAAAATTACTGCATCCACTAAGTCTAGAGGAACTCGGGTTTAAATATGTCTCGTCACAGATCAGCCTATACACTCACTATTCGCGTTTCGGAACCCTTCAACTCCTTTCAACTCTGCTACCCGTAACACGACGGCAAGCTGTACAGAGTTACTTTCTGACGGCGCCTACAGGCCCTGCCAACTTCTTGCTTGGAAGATAATCGGGAAATCGTTAGAAATGGTATGTTTCTTGCTTTCAAGGGGCTCCAAATTTGCTGATGCTCCAATCCCAGAGGCTATTTCCATGGTAAAAGCATTAGTTTTACAGACTCTCGACATCCATCCATTCAGCTTCAACCAATACCCCTGCTCACATGCGATCAGAGCTACTTTCGAGAAACTGGACTGCCACCTCTTCTCTCCCTCCTTTCTCCCAAAATGTCCTGCTTGATGTTCCCCACCACAGGATTTTGCTCTGCAATTCTGGGACGAGTGAATGCGTTGGCTGTCTTTGCCATTATAGGCTTGCTTATAGGATCAAAAGGATACGGAGTACGTCTTTCATTTCAGTTCATCAAACCTATTTTAACATCTCTGGAGCAGGGCCAAGACTCATATGTATTCACGCCCTACTTGGATCGAAATCGCGCTCGCATCTAATGCACCTACAATCCTCAAAACACAAGCGTTTCATCCAACTTTCCTTTATTGGAGCTCATTATCACTCCATACATGCCCATACCGGAAACCAACGGCGAAGAACGGGATCGGTCAGAAGCTGCTTCAGCGTTAGATGCTACCTTTGAGTACAACACCCAGGAAAGTGCAAGGAGACTGATGACCGGCTTGGAATTACGAATTGACACTGGGGGCAAGGCCCAAGGCAATCAAATTTGATCCCCTTACACGGCTTACCCAGGGATTCTGCAGGGACTCACTCCAAATTCACAATTGTATTACAATCAACTCACATCACAGCCATATCTATAGATAATTTGAAGAAGCGAGCATGGGTGACAAGATTGCCGCCCGGCGGCGCCTGTAATCTGTGCTATAGGGTCCGGAGTCCTTTGACAATCCGGCATCAAACAGTAGGCAAGCGCTGGAAAAAGAATTTTACTTTTTTCTTTGTGACTCCATTGTAACATGCATAATTGCATGCAGAGGCCCTGCAGAGTCCCCGCAGTAATCCATGTAAGGGAATCAAAATTTGATTGCCTTGGACTTTGCCCCCAGTGTGAGGCAGTAGGCGTTTTCGAGGTACGTATACATGTTTGTTTCTTGCAGTTATTGACCTGACCATGGCTTAGAACTTTGTTAGGAAGGAAGAAGTCAAATACACTAATGTCGGCAATGGTCATTCCCGAAGGAGCTGGTTCGTTTCTTTTCTCTTATCGTTCATTCTCTACAATAATATCGTTCTTCTAGACACGTCACGGCTTCCGCCAACATCTCTCCTTCAAACACTCTCAATTTCACCAGAAATCTGGTACCCTCGACCACACACTAGTGTCTTCGCCAGCCTTCTCTTCTCTCACCTGCTGCACTCATCTCCCCGTTGTAAAACCCCAAATTCCAACCCAAATTCCATCCTCCGCAGCCGGTGGCAGCTTTTTCACTCCCGCCGACAAGCCAGCCCCATAACCCGCGCCTGCCACTCAGGAAGAGGACGACGATCCTCCACAAACGCTACTACAGATCCTGCGGAGCATTTATCCTTGGTGTTCTTGTCCAGGTCAAAAACGGATACATCAGAATTGGAATCGAGAGAATGGGATCGATTGACTGTGGGATATTTGACTCTTCCATGCCAGTGGTTATGGGAGGATCTTGCGGCAGTCAGGGACTTTTTTAGCTCGGGTGGGTTGGGAATAGTACACGTCGATTTTTCACGATGATGTGCAGCTGCTGACGTTTTTTCAGCTTGTAGATCCCATTGACCAAGTGACCGAGACGGATTTCTTTATTCCGAAGTTTGTGTGTATTCTTACTAGGGATCATGTATGAGTACAACCAGGAGCCCAGAGAAATTACTCGGTAAGCTATTGTTCGTTGTGTACGTTTTCAAGCTAACTCATATCAATAAGTCCCATCCTAAATTGTCCCGGCGTAGACACCCTCCTTGGGCGTATGGCTCGTCTGAGAGACGACGAACCAAAACTTTCATCCCAGAAACACTCGTACAGTATCATCCTAGCTCTGCGCCGCACCTACAAGCCGCACCTACAGGCCACCACTGCTGCCGGTGCGACTGCTAAATCGGACGCAGGAGAAGTGTGGCTCGATTGGGCGTTTGTCGATTCTGGAAATCTACGAATCCGGATCAGCTGGCTTCTACATCTGTGGTGTTTTGTTTAACCAACTCATTCATCTCTGCATACTAAATTTTTGCACAGGACCCAGCGCGGAGACAGCTATGCTGATATCCACCCTTCAAGACACACTTCGTAGTCAGTCACAGGAAATTGAACATCTCCGTTTCAACAACAAAACCGCCTCCTCTAGGCAATGGCGCCGAGGTTTGTATACTTATTCTCTTCAAGAAACACGAAGTAGCTAAACTAATGCCTTTTTTCCTTTCTTAAATTGCTCCTCTCAAATCAGAACTAGACTCTTTTCGCGCTGCACTTAAAGCCTCGGAAGAGAAGCAAAAAAAGACCGAGAAGGAACAAGAGGACTTGTTGGTACTTTTGGATGAAGCGAGTATGAAGCGGAAGCGGGATAAAGCCGAGGATGAGGGTGATGAAGACGACGAGTGATTAAATAAATAAATTAGATAAATGCAGCACTGTACATGCAACGGGAACAGAGAATTTAATTCTGCGCTCTACGAAGTGGAGTGAGTGAGTATTTACAGGCCAAATTTTAGAAAATGTTTATCTACTCTAGATCTCCGCATTCAATCCGAGCGGTCAGTTTGAATGTCGATGAACTGTTATGTGCTCCATTGCAGCGGACAGAAAGACTCGTCTTCTTCATCTTTCCCATCATGACTGCAGCGCCTGTTCCTCCCAACGCGTGCGTATCTTTTAAAATTGTTTTAATTCAACAGCAAAATAAACCAGATTTTTTTCAAATGCCTCCAATTTTGAGATTCATAATTCTCAGTTTGTGAATATAAATACTAATGAAAGTTCAAGTAAGCTCAATTTTTATGCATTTGTTTTATTCCTAAACTGGTTATAATTTGTAGTCAAGCACAAACTCCAAACAGAGCTGAAGCCTGTTAATGGTGCGTCTTAATCCAGACAAGACCTGCTTCGAAGTTGGAGGACACCAGGGTAGAAATTATAGCCGATATGCTGAGATGGATTCATGGCCCAGATGGTGAGGTCTCTAAAGCATTCTTCCTGTGTGGAGAGGCTGGGACTGGCAAGTCAACTATAAGTTATACTATTGGGCAGAAGGCAAAAGATGCAAAATGTCTGGGTGCATTCTTTTGCTTTGACTGCACATTTGCTGCTGAGCATACACCATATCAGCAAAACCTGGGTGTGCTGTGGAGAACTGTGGAGTTCTCCACAGCACTCATAGCACTCATAGAGCCCATAGCAAGGGTACCCTTTGTGGAGAACTATGGATTGCTATGGGGCACTCATCAGCAAAACCCGTATTTTTGCTGGAGAAAACCCATTCATTTGGGACATCTCTGGAGCAAGGTACCCTATTCCAGAGACCTCTGGAGATCTTTGGAGAAAATTGACAGTTTTTTTGACAGCTGTCAAGCTCCAGAGATCTCTGGAGACCTCCAGCAAAAATACAGGTTTTGCTCATGCTAAGGACTGCTATGGATTTCCCGGGAACATCATCCATCAGGACATGTCAGGGTTCAATTTAAATTAAATATATTGTTCTTTTGAATTGTTTTCATCACTCGCTCAACCAAATGAGACCAAAATAAAACCATCATATTGTCATGTTTGTAGCACTACTACGACAATACTGTAGCGAGACTAGAACTACATACTAGTATAACTAGTGTACACATAAATGAAGCCATACTGTAAGGGATAATTCTACTGAACAACCCCCTTGCTGGCAACAACCCTCCCAAAAAAGGAAATTTTTGCAAAAGCTAGTTTGGCAACCCCATCACACTTTTGTCACACATTTTTGGGTGTGATTTTTTCAATCTTTTGTGTGTGTTTTTTTCAAAATAAAATAAAAGTCAGCTACCACCTCATGCCTCACCTTACTTAAGTTGCAATACAAACAGCTCAGATTCACAAATAGGGCTGGTGGCACTGTGGCAGTATCTGAAATATATGTTAGGTAAATACTGTTGGATAAGCACTTAGCCGTTGGTTGTCCGGCCACTCTGCACATCATATTACCCCTATCCATTCCTGTATATAAAGTATGTAGTTACATTTTACCAATTAATTGTTCTTGTCCCCATCCATCTCAATGCTCAATCCCCTCCTCTGTTGAGGTTAAACCGACTGAGCCCACTCATTACTCAACAAATACCCTTCCATTGGTTGTCTGGCTGCTCCGCACACCATATATAAAGTAGGTAGACATGAGTTATCAATCAATCATTCTTGCCCCCATTCTCAATGGTCAATTCCCTCCTTGCTGAGGTTGTACCCGCTGACTGAGCTTGTCTGCCTCTTAACAGATTATGAGACTGGATGCTTGCTGATGATGTTTGCCCTTATCCCCATTGCTGTACTCACCGTGCTCATTTCCATCAACACTTGCTGTACCTGTTTGTCACTGCATTTACAGTGACGGCGAAATCAAACCCGCACCCCCGATTTGGAAGCCGCATACGTCACCGGTGCTAAACTTTTTTCGTACTGTTTTTACCGCATTTTTTTTTGGCAATACTGTAGTATTATGACTATGTAATGTACTCTACACAATTCCTGGTGTGAATACAGGCCATATTCACTTGAAAACTACTCATTTTGACATGAGGAGGACTTTTTCTGTGTGGTAAGCGCCGGTGACGTATGCGGTTTCCAAATCAGGGGTGCGGGTTTGATTTCGCCGTCACTGTATATGCCTGTTGTTTGTCTGCACTCGGTGTACCCATTGCTGTGTTTCTATGCTCATTGTTTGTCTGCACTTGTTGTGCTTGCTGCCAAATTTCTACACCTGTCATTTATCATGGCACTCATTGTGCCCGTTACCAGTTCCAGTGGGAGCTCTGTGATGCTTTACCATTTCATTGCATGTATGTGCCCCAACTTCACCCTTGTTGAAAGATACACTTGCGATCATGGACACATGATCAGGTACTTTGTACCGTGATATTCAACATTGGCTTACCGATTACCGAAATCACATTCCTATGTGTTGATATCATTTGACTAATGTCATTCGCGATTTACATACATGTGATTATAGCTAGGATATCAACTGCTGATGTATATACATACATCACATTGTAGGGACCATTGTCCGCATGGACACTTACCAATACTGTACCTATTATTAGATTTAGGGTACTGTACAGTTTTACAGACATTTAGTATATAAGCTGTAGTAGTTTACCTGTAGTCCCCATTGCTCTGCATACTACTGCTTTACTGTCCTCTCAGACAATACTAAGTAGTAAGCTCTCTCACATAACTGTTTCACTCCTCAAGCCTTACACTTGGTTAGTAATGTGATTTCATCATTTGTCTCACTTGCTGTTCAACAACCCTATCCATTCGGAACCTCTTTGTCCCACAGATCTAATGGTATTGCTTGTTGTATGTCTATTCTCTGTGCTACACAACTGTACAAGTGGGAGTGTTGGGTAAATACCCTTCCATTGGTTGTCTGGCCCCTCCACACACTATATGTACCCCTATCTGCTTCCATATATATAAAGTAGGTAGATACGAGTTATCAATCAATCATTGATGTCCCCATTCTTGATGGTCAATTCCCTCCTTGCTGAGGTTATACCCACTGACTGAGCTTGTCTGCCTCTTAACAGTATAAAGACTCCAGATTATCTCTGATCTTCACAAAAAAAAAATTGAGTTCTGAGGCAAATTTATATGCTGTGACCTCAATGTGACCATGTGTGACCATATGTGACCTCAACTGGGTTGTTAAATAAGACTTGAGCCAAGGGGGTTGTTCAGTAGAATTATCCTACTGTAAGTGGCAATTGATGCTTAGAATTAAATGCTACAAACATTAGACACATCAAAACAAAGATGAAGGCTTGAATTCAGAGACTTACTGAGCAACTTGGAAGAAAAGGAACTTGGGGAAGTTGCAACAATGCATATGCATCGATTCTTATATAGAATTGGCGGAAGAACAGCAGCTGTCAAGATGCCGAAATGAGTTGACAGTTGCCTTGAATGCTCGGTAACCTCACAGGAGCTCATAGGAGCTCATAGAAACCCATAGCACCCCATAGTTCTGTAGAGAACTATGGCTGCTATGATTTACTATAAGTTGCTATAACTTCTACGGCCAACATCAGCAAAACCTGTATTTTTCTGGAGGTCTCCAGAGATCTCTGGAGCTTGCCAGCTGTCAAAAAAACTGCAGAGATCTCCAGAGGTCTCTGGAATAGGGTACCTTGCTCCAGAGATGTCCCAAATGAATGGGGTTTCTCCAGCAAAAATATGGGTTTTGCTGATGAATACCCAGGTTTTGCTGATGCATGCAAACCATTGCTTATGACCTAAGCAGTAGTTTTACAAAATTTAGAAAGGGCTTGGTAGAGCTATTGGATACAGATCCCAATATCTCAACTAGCATGAGTCTCAAGGAGCAGTGGAATAAGCTCATTGTGGCCCCTGCAAAATGTTTCACTCCAATATTTGGGCCCATTGTGATTATAATTGATGCACTTGATGAATGTGGGCCTAAAGAGGAGGGTTGAATCAAAGAAATATTCTAATTAGACCAGTAAATACATCAGTCCATGATTTCCTTGTGGATGAGAAGTGAAGTGGAGAATATGCAGTGAAATTGAAGGAGGGACACCAAATGTTAGCTATTGGTACCCTCCATCTCATGATTACAGATCTTCATTTCAACACGTGTGATTTGGAAAGTGCATACCTCATGAACTCCCAGGTTGAAGATCTGCTGGAGAGAATAATAGAAAATATATCATCTGAACTCTCTTATGCATGTCATTTCTGGGGCAGCCACATCATTTACAGCCAGGCATATACTGTACCATTTCGATCGAGCGTTCAGTCATGCGTCATGGGCACCTCTGAAGTGAACTAAAATCCACATTCATCATATATCATATGGGCCTCTGAACTTGGGCAGGATTCGTCATTTCGTGCATAAATAACAAATATAATCAAATTTTTTGTTTCTTTTTGTTTGCAGCTGGCTTTTTGGCATGACACAGTCGCATTGGGTTTCAAAGAAAATTCATTATCCATTTCCCGGCTCACAACGAACTTTTAGCGCATTTTTTACTCTGAAAAAGTATCAACTTGATGGTGAACTGAACTCAAAATTTTTTGCATCATGCATCATCGACAACAGTGAACTAATGAACTGTTGGTGTCAATGCATCATGCATCATCCTGGATGAACACTCGATCGAAATGCTACAGTACTATATTAGCCCCTCTATTGCAGAAATTTTTAGGAGAGGTCACAAGGGGCTGCAAAGAATTAAGCACCCAACCAGAGGTTGGTTAGTTAGTCCAGCCATCAGGCCAGAAAAAAAAAAAGTTTGACACCCCTCCAAATTGGTGATTTGGGGCAGTTTTGAGACCTCTTTAGTCCATTGCACTTACCACCAGATGTCTGATTGAGCTCCTCCCTCTTGATTCCTCCATTTTTGGTAATTTTTACAGATGACAGTCATCTTTCTGTCACACCAGCCACATAGTGTTAGATGGTCCTGGGTTCCAACACTTCAGTGATAATCTTTTCTAAAAGGTATCCTTTCAAGATTCACAGTATATACAGTCCATGTGAAGCTTGGGATAGTCTGACTGGTAGCTCTGAGGCAGAAGGATACAACATCAGGAAAAATGGTCTGGGCCAAGGATAGCCTAGGTAGCCTAAGCCTCCTAGGTTACAGGGGCTGGACTTGGGATGGCCTAGGCAGCCTAGGCCTCCTAGGTTACCTAGGACTATCTCAGGCTGCCTGAGGTTTCCCCAGGGTTCTTCCAGGTTTCCTCAGGTTTCCTCAGGTTTTCTCAGGTTTCTCAGGTTTTCTCAGGTTTTCTCAGGTTTTCTCAGGTGACTCAGGTTGTCAAAAGTCCACCCCCTAATTCCTAGGTCATCCTAAAGGAACCTAGGCAACCTAGGTGTCTTTGAGTTACCTTGAGGTTAACTTCAGGCCATCCAAAGCCCAAACAGTTTTTCCTGATGAATATCTAATCTTTATTTACCATATTGGTGTGTGGGAATGCTTACATAGTTGGTTAGTCTGATCAAAAGTCTAGTTCCAAAAAGTTCAACCTGCAGTCAACTTTTTGAAAGTTTGCAGCCCCTTGAGAGGTCATGCTGTTTTGGATTGAGGTGCTGGGAATTCTGAGGAAAGTGGATGTGATTGCTAGTGTGTGGCTTGGGTCGGGATTGGGACATAAAATGGCCTCCCGTCCCGACCCGAGCAAAATTCCAATTCCCGACATGGCCGGGAACGGGTTTCCTGAATAAGTCGGGACCGGGATGTCCCGATAGCTTAGGTGCAGTGAAAGTTCGTTGAATCACTAACTATAATACTTTAACTAATATAAACAGTGCAGAAGCTACAATAGCAGTTCATCATCATCAATGAAAACATCATCCTCAGCATTGTCCTTTGCCTTGCCCTTATCCCTGAGAAACTCTACCAGCTCCGCATTCAAAATGAAGTCCTGCCGCGACCAATCTCCAAAGCACATAAGTGCTCGGATAGTGTTTGCTCGAAGACGGTTGTGAAGGTGAGATATGAGAATACGGCCACGTGAGAAAGAACGCTCAACAACTACCGAAGACGCTGAAATCATGTTAGTAGTGATAGATATACAAACTGGTGGACACACCCATGGTTGTATGAATTGAGATAGCAAGCTTAGCTAGATTGGGATACACTTTCCTATTCATCAACCACCACACCAAAGGATCATTGGTTGGAACGCAGCTGTCGGCAAGGTAACGGTCAAGTTCGTCGGTCTCACTATCTGGCAAGTCTGTACTCGTTTGTGCGAACATCAGTGAGACAAATGAATTAACTGATTTTGAGGTCTATATTACCATACAATGCATAAGTGGCAAAGGAATTGGAATGATAAACAAAATACGCACGCTAGCTTCTTCAGTTTGAGGAGCAGCTGAAGATGGCACCATTGGTTTGAGCTGAGTCCATGCATTCCATGTAACATGAACTGCATCCTGAATCCACTGCTCTTGCCAATTGAGTCGCCGGAAGTACGAGAGCTTAAAGGATGGGTGGAGAACTAGGCAATCGTTAGAAACATACTAGTAGATTCATAGTAGAATAAATCCACCCATGGCAATGCGATAGATATGCGAATCATCGGAAAGAGAATAATACTTGTTCAAGGTTTTTTTTCCAACCAAAAGTGCGTAACAAAGCGGCGTGCAAAGTTCCTTCTGTTCAATGATTCCAGTAGCAGAGGCTTCATTGATTGTGTCCATAGCAGGGATGACAGCGGAGATGTTCAGGGAATTAGATGAAAAAAATTCAGTGGCGTCCTTGAGAATTTAATAACATATTAATGAGCAAACAGAGCTACAAAAGGAACAATTGCATACCTTCAATACTGACACAAGCCCTTCAACAGCTTCCCATTCATCATCAGTGAGAATATATTCTGCAAGACCATTTGACAAGCTATCTGTGAACTTTATGACCAACTCCTTTAATTCAGAAAAGGCCTTCAACATGTCATATGTAGAATTCCAGCGGGTTGATACATCCCGAGGGAGTGTCCGGTTTTCAAAAGGTGTCGAGGCCGTGATTGTATGCCAACGAGGAAGAAGGAGAGTAGGCGAGTTGATGATTTTGAAAGATATTCAGTGAGTCTGTGAAGGGGAAGAAGAAACAAGCATGAGTCAACTGGCTACAAAGATTTACGGGTCTGTACCAATTCTTGATGAGAACCAATTGACCAAAAATTTCATTTATGGGAAATAATTCCAATTGGTACAACCAATCAACTTTATTTCCCAAAACAGAAATTTGCGGTCAATTGGTTCTCATCAAGAATTGGTTCTGACCAATATTGTTGAATGAAGCGTACCTTAATCAAAGCGCCATGGATGGGCTTGACACCAGTATTCCATTCCTGTCTTTCTTCTTCCGTCATCTCGTTCAGAACGTCAACAAACCCCTCAAGGTCGTCTCTTGTCTGCTCCCCATTCTCTTCGAGATCCTTTAGCTCTGCCTGGAGCTCTTCTATCTCGGTGTCCTGGGTAATTGTCTCTAATTCTTCAGCTTCATTAACCTGGCCATTTATTCTCTTCGACTCGAAGGGACGTAACACTCCTTTTGCAGTTAGGTTGATAGTGTGCACAAAGCATCAAACATGTGCTGCAAGTCCCGGAAACGCAGGAAGAAGCTCGCTGAGCTTCCCAACCATTACAGTGTTGGCCGACACATTATCACAGGTGATGGATATAATCTTCAACGTTGGTATGTTATTTGACTATATCTTTTATTTTACACGTAGACTCACTTTATCTTCAATCCCATATTCAACTAGCACTTTGCGCAAAGCTTCCGCCATATTATCACCAGAATGTGAATGCGGGAGCTCCACAAAGTCAAGAAGGTGAGTCACCGTCTCTTTGGTTCCATCATTGTGCCTCCGTCCTCGACTTGTTGCAATGCTCATCCAAGCACGATGATTAGGGGAGGTCCAACAATCTATTGCAATCGGAATTTTGCCATCATAATCCTGTTTAAATACGTGAGTAGGACGGTTTTTTTTTTTTTTGCGATTTTTGGTACTACTCACCTGTAACTCAGTGGCAATCTTTTGTTTTGTTTTCTCAAACAGATTTTTTACGTCTCTCGAAACAGTCTCCTTACTTGGCACGTATAGGTCTTGCCGGCCCTCTTTTTGCAGTTATGCAGTTGAAAAGATTGCAAAACAAACAGTGCCAATTTATGCATTCTATCACTCTGTTCCCGACATTGAATTTGACCAGAAGGGGAGCCCGAAATACACTGTGTATGCATGTTGTAACTGCCGTTCAAAACAAAAACAAGGTCTGAGTGGAACGGATGCTGCTTCGACAAGTCAGTACCAATTTACCAGTCCAATTTTATTACTCACATTTCGTAGGTGTACTCCATCGCCATGCCAAGAAATGCTGGGGTGACGAGGCCGTAAAAGCAGCACAAGATTCAAAGAATATATCAAGGGCTCGCGAGGCGGTACAAAAGTTTGGCTCAAAGAAGCAATCCATGCTAACAGCGGCACTTCGAACAGTGAAAGGGTGGACTGAATCATTCTCCACCACCCCACCATCAAAAGAAAGTGTTCGGTACGTGCTGTGATCAAGATTAACCAATTAAAGTGGTTAAATTCCATGTAGTGTCGTAACTGCGCATTGGGTAGCGGAATGTGCACGACCATTTCGTGTCGTTCAGGACCGTGGTTATCGCTGGCTGCAAAAAGAGGGCTGGCCAGACCAATACGTGCCAAGTAAGGAGACTGTTTCGAGAGACGTAAAAAATCTGTTTGAGAAAACAAAACAAAAGATTGCCACTGAGTTACAGGTGAGTAGTACCAAAAATCACCAAAAAAAAAAAAAAACCATCCTACTCACGTATTTAAACAGGATTATGATGGCAAAATTCCAATTGCAATAGATTGTTGGACCTCCCCTAATCATTGTGCTTGGATGAGCATTGCGACAAGTCGAGTACGAAGGCGCGATGATGGAACCGAAGAGATGGTGACTCACCTTCTTGACTTCGTGGAGCTCCCGCATTCACATTCCGGTGATAATATGGCGGAAGCTTTGCGCAAAGTGCTAGTTGAATATGGGATTGAAGATAAAGTGAGTCTACGTGTAAAATAAAAGATATAGTCAAATAACATACCAACGTTGAAGATTATATCCATCACCTGTGATAATGTGTCGGCCAACACTGTAATGGTTGGGAAGCTCAGCGAGCTTCTTCCTGCGTTTCCGGGACTTGCAGCACATGTTTGATGCTTTGTGCACACTATCAACCTAACTGCAAAAGGAGTGTTACGTCCCTTCGAGTCGAAGAGAATAAATGGCCAAGTACACGAAGCTGAAGAATTAGAGACAATTGCCCAGGACACTGAGATAGAAGAGCTCCAGGCAGAGCTAAAGGATCTCGAAGAGAATGGGGAGCAGACAAGAGACGACCTTGAGGGGTTTGTTGACGTTCTGAACGAGATGATGGAAGAAGAAAGACAGGAATGGAACGCTGGTGTCAAGCCCATCCGTGGCGCTTTGATTAAGGTACGATTCATTCAACAATATTGGTCAGAACCAATTCTTGATGAGAACCAATTGACCGTAAATTTTTTCTATTTTGGGAAATAAAGTTGATTGGTTGTACCAATTGGAATTATTTCCCATAAAGGAAATTTTTTGTCAATTGGTTCTCATCAAGAATTGGTACAGACCCGTAAATCTTTGTAGCCAGTTGACTCATGCTTGTTTCTTCTTCCCCTTCACAGACTTGCCGAATATCTTTCAAAATCATCAACTCGCCTACTCTCCTTCTTCCTTGTTGGCGTACAATCACGGCCTCGACACCTTTTGAAAACCAGACACTCCCTCGGGATGTATCAACCTGCTGGAATTCTACATACGACATGTTGAAGGCCTTTTCTGAATTAAAGGAGTTGGTCATAAAGTTCACAGATAGCTCGTCAAATGGTCTTGCAGAATATATTCTCACTGATGATGAATGGGAAGCTGTTGAAGGGCTTGTGCCGGTATTGAAGGTATGCAATTGTTCCTTTTGTAGCTCCGTTTGTTCATTAATATGTTATTAGATTCTCAAGGATGCCACTGAATTTTTTTCATCTAATTCCCCAAACATCTCCGCTGTCATCCCTGCTATGGACACAATCAATGAAGCCTTTGCTACTAGAATCATTGAACAGAAGGAACTTTGCACGCCGCTTTGTTACGCACTTTTGGTTGGAAAAAAAACCTTGAACAAGTATTATTCTCTTTCCGATGATTCGCATATCTATCGCATTGCCATGGGTGCATTTATTCTACTACAAATCTACTAGTATGTTTCTAACGATTGCCTAGTTCTCCAACCATCCTTTAAGCTCTCGTACTTCCAGCGACTCAATTGGCAAGAGCAGTGGATTCAGGATGCAGTTCATGTTACACGGAATGCATGGACTCGGTTCAAACCAATGGCGCCATCTTCAGCTGCTCCTCAAACTGAAGAAGCTAGCGTACGTATTTTGTTTATCATTCTGATTCCTTCGCCGCTTATGCATTGTATGGTAACATAGACCTCAAAATCAGTTAATTCATTTGTCTCACTGATGTTCGCACAAACGAGTACAGACTTGCCAGATAGTGAGACCGACGAACTCGACCATTACCTTACCGACAGCTGCGTTCCAACCAATGATCCTTTGGCGTGGTGGTTGATGAATAGGAAAGTGTATCCCAATCTAGCTAAGCTCGCTATCTCAATTCATACGACCATGGGTATGTCCACCAGTTTGTATATCTATCACTACTAACATGATTTCAGCGTCTTCGGTAGTTGTTGAGCGTTCTTTCTCACGTGGCCGTATTCTCATATCTCACCTTCGCAACCGTCTTCGAGCAAACACTATCCAAGCACTTATGTGCTTTGGAGATTGGTCGCGGCAGGACTTCATTTTGAATGCGGAGCTGGTAGAGTTTCTCAGGGATAAGGGCAAGGCAAAGGACAATGTTGAGGACAATGTTTTCATTGATGATGATGAACTGCTATTGTAGCTTCTGCACTGTTTATATTAGTTAAAGTATCATAGTTAGCGATTCGACGAACTTTCACTGCACCTAAGTTATCGGGACATCCCGGTCCCGACTTATTCAGGAAACCCGTTCCCGGCCATGTCGGGAACGGGAATTTGGCTCGGGTCGGGACGGGAGGCCATTTTATGTCCCGATCCCGACCCGAGCCACACACTACATACAACAGGTCTCCAAATCATGTAGATTTTAGTCTGTTACTGTTTTTCAGTCAGTGTAAGGTTCTATAAGGCTGTACTTGGTGTATAGAATCTATTTTACAGTAGATGTATTACTTGTATGATATTTTTTCTTGACAAACACTGAGATTTTTCTATATGCATTGAGCCGGGGCCTGAGCCTGAGCCAGGCCCTAGCTGAGCCCCAGCTGTCATGTAGGGCTCAACATCTTGATCAGCCCTGGCCGGGGCTTTTGGGCTGGGCCCCAGCCAGTACATCACTAATGGCAAGAGGATAGTATCTGGATCTTATGATAAGACAATGTGCATTGGAATGCAGAGACTAGTAGAATGATCATTGGAGAGCCACTGCAAGGAAACACTGGTTCTGTGATATCAGTGGCGTTTTCACCAGATGGCAAGATGATTGTATCTGGAGCTGGTGATGACTCATGAGACAGTGTGCATTTGGAATGTAGAGACTGGAATGATGATTGGAGAGCCACTGCAAGGAAACACTGGTTCTGTGATATCAGTGGCCTTTTCACCAGATGGCAAGAGGATTGCATCTGGATGTATTGACAAAACAGTGTGCATTTGGAATGCAGAGACTGGAATTGTTGGAATTCGGTATCAGCTGGTCAAGCTGGATACGGCAACGGGACATCAGAGTCCCGCAATCGGGGTCCCGTCGATCGGTGATAGGGATATTGTATATATATTTTAATAGCATATGATTATCATAGAGTACTTATATAGGCTGTAACTACTTATGTATGGTACTCGTTTGCCTCCGGGCCCAAGAGAGGTCAAACGTTCAAATCAATCTATTTGCCTGCATCTTTATTTCCAATAGGAATGATCATTGGAGAGCCACTGCAAGGGCACACAGATGACATCAGCAAAACCTGTATGGTTGATAAGGCATCTTAATACATTCTGGAGCACTCTGGAGTACATACAGGTTTTGCTGATGGACATCAGATCTGTTTCCTTTTCACCAGATGGCAAGAAGATTGTATCTGGATCTGATGACCAGAGTGTGTGCATTTGGAATACTGAAACTCTGACCCACAGTGACATGTCTGAAAGCACATTTCTCTGTCATTCTGTCCTTGGCACCCTGAACATCATCTCACTCATGCTTATTCATCATTGCATGGAATTCATATTAACTCTGATGGATGGCTTTGTAGTACTGATTCCTCTCTGCTCCTGTGGATTCCCCCAGAGTATTGGTCAGGACTTATGCTCCCTCACATGCAGCTCTTAATGGCAAGATATAGTCCAATCTCTCTTGATCTCAGCAATTTTGCTCATGGGAAGGATTGGGTGAAATGTTTCAAGGCCAAGGACCGTTCTTATTAAATATCCTCTTGTTTGCTTCACCAATCAACGATCATGTGTGCTAGTTCTATGCTCCTCATCTATTTCTTGTTTTGTTAGTCAATTAATTTGGTATAAATCATTGGCAGAGTGGAATATTTGAATTAAGGGATAATTCAAACAAAACAATTATTGTATGTGCTGGTGATCATGCTGCATCAGAACTGTCCTCAGTTGATACTGAAATACCATTTGTCTCCTCCTTCCATTATGATGAACTATACGAAATTTTACAGCGTAGTACATTCATGGCACAAATACATTTATGATTATCATTAGAGATGGATGATACCCAAACCATTGAAAATTCCTCAGAAATCGGTGTCTTTGCTTCGTATTGGACACTGGACTTTGAGGTTTGAAGCATGAAGTTGAAGCTTGAACATTTTTTAAACCATTGACTCGGCCTTTACCAATCCATTCGCGTGAGTTCAAATGCACAGAGATGCTTGTTCACGGTAAAAACTCACCGAATTCGAGTCATGGTCTTCTCTTGGGCCTGTATACGATATCTGTCCCGAGCTTTCATGACTCTGTATCACATCCGTCTCGACCTTGATCTCGACGTGACTCTGCAAATTGTACAAACCGAGTCAGCTACCAAGTGTCCGCGAAGCACGCCAGAGCGACACACATACCAGATGCAAAGGTAGGGACCCTGTCCAAGCCCCACTCCGCCAACTTGTGCCTCGAAATCGTTCTGCTGCTGATTTATTCCAGACCGAGCGGTACTAGCATCCTCGTTGGACTTGAAACTACGGAATATCAGTCCACTGCCAATTCCTTTGAGCCCATGGCTATTGCCAGTTTGCAAAGGAATAGAAACGATTCCGCTCGTGCCGTTCATTTGCGTTTGGATCTTTTCACGGCGGTTGAGTGTGGCGAGGAGGGAGCTGAAGTACACTGTCAGTGTAAGGAGACACAAGGACAGAAGGGAGCGAGATGGATTAGTTCGATTCAGGTTGACAGGGCGGAAGAGTCGACGTACGTTTGCTAAGCATGAAGAACGCTCCAGCATAAGCAAACGTTTCTTTCATTGTGAGCATCTGGCATGACCTCAATACCACGCCATTTGCGATACGCAGTGAATGGGATGAGAGAGCTCACCATAATCAAAGTAGCAATAGCCACTACACTCGTCAAAAGCCCTGTAGTAACGGTATAGAGAATCAATGTGCTAATCACCGAGTTCGTCCTAGTAGAGCATGAGAAATCACAGGACGACTGGGAGTGAAGAATGCTGTTGAACGTACCGTCTTATTCCAGACCGACTATTCCACAGTAACACGCATAAGAATCCAGCGAGGATCGAGTCGGCAACACAGATGGAAATCAGAGTAGCATCCAGTTCTCCCTGTTAGATGTGAGTCCGAACTTGACAACTGAAGGAATAAATACATGAATCAAGAATACTTACGATGAGATTGAGAGCCTGGAGGCCAGATTTGCCTACACTGATGGAACGGAAGTGCTCCGAGATGAGAACACATCATCGCAGACTAGTAGAAATACTTGGTACGCACGTCTTTGATGTGCAGTCTAAAATTTCCGAGGTCAGTTTCACATTTCTCTGTCATTTCATTGAAGAAAAAGACTCACAGAGACCGGCGACTAGTGCACAAATGACGGGAAACACCTATATAACAGGTTCCGTCGGTAATGAGGATACATCTCGCTCAGGGGAGACTCGGAGTGGATGGAACATACCGGTACAGCGGTCAAAATCCAGTTTCTCTTGCTGACTTCATTGAAGTTGAACGTGTAAATACACGGCTTAAGCGGCGACTACTCACGTCTCCAGATTCGATAGCAATAAAATCTAGGGTAGACTATGTCAACCACCATACCCATGAGCTTGAAGAAGGAAATACATACCCTCGCACACCACTATCACTTAAACACTGAAAATTCCATGGAATATTAGGGTGTTGCTCGCAGAAAGAGACCAGAGCGAAAGCTCACCATCATAAACAGCGAGAACTAAACGAAACCATCGTCAAAATGGTTCAGATCATCACGGAGCAAGCTAGAAAAGATGTATGACCCACCGACAATGTCCTACAGCGTGATAATTAACGATTCATGACCTCACGAAAAGAAAGCGAATCGTTTGCTCACCATGGTACCTTGTTGATCAGTATGCTCAAGGGGTTGAGTATGGACTCTTCCGTGAGCTTACGCAGAGCGACTGCTACAAGAACGGCATGAAGAGTGTCCAAGATCCTATCGATAAATAGGATATAAACCATACTCAAATGGTTAAAAAGACGGCAAGCTTACCAAAGAACTAGAACCTGTAATGAAGTATGCCAAAGGTGAGAACATTGCATCGAACCAAATGTAGCAGGAAGTCGAACGAAGACTTACCAAAAGACGCGTACTTAAGGGGTCATTACCGGATCTCCGAAAGTAAACAAACGTTTGGTGCGTCGTTAGACCATAAAACCTGCGATACACGAAAGAAAGAGTCAGTCATGTCGCGACTCTGGAAGCTAGTCAACCACTCACACGCCTGCAAGGTAACTCCCGGCGTACAGCCCATTGAGCGACTCTGTCAGCTTCGTAGCAAGATTGGGGTCTAAAGAAGTCAGGCCTGACATCACTAGAGAGGGAATATTCAGGGAGTGCTTGAGATGCTGAAGGAGATGGGCCGGGCGTGCTTGACTCTTCCAAGACAGTCTTGTATTATATCCCATTCGGCCGCTCGGAAAGAACATTGCTTTTAGGTTGGTTTCACCATTCTATTAACGAAAAGATGGTGTCTTTGTTTATCATGATCCTACCAAAATATTAAAAAGTCGCATCATCCTCGGTGCGATTAGGGCGCTGTGATACACAAAGTTTTGACCGTACTGTTATGCAGGGCAAGAGATGTATTCACTCACACTGTCCGTAATAGCCCACTCAAAGTCAAGACTGATTTCACCAAGAAAAACACCAAGAAATGCTCGAGAAATGCTGTTTGTGGTGAGGAAGCAGAGGTTCGAGCTTTTGATCCGATCAAGGTTGGATTTACAGTAACTTCGGCTCATTGACCCGTGCATTTCTGATTCGTACCACTTGCTGGCCTGCCTCAACTGCTTCAACACCGCTGCGAGTTCTTGCACTACTCGCCACAATTCACATCTGCATCTATTGTTCATCTAATACCGGTTCAGATCATGATATCTTCCATCTGCACGATCAGTTTCAGCCGAACTTACTCTAACCGCGAGTTCTTCATCGCTTCCCTCTAGAACCTTCAGCGATGTTATTCTATCCTATCCTCCTACCATGGCCAATTTTCCTTCACGCTATGGGTCTAACGACCCTCGGATGCACCATGCTGCTCGCGAAACCTACTGCAAAAGCACCAGAAGACATCTCTACCCTCGGAATCGCGACGATTGCGCTCGGAATGTCATGTAAGTTATCCCTGCTGCAAACGAATCCCACTTGCTAAACGATCGTAGATATCTCCACTTCATAGATGCCCATGGAGGACAACCAGTTCCTTCACACGAGCGCTCCCGTTAGGGTTTTAATAGGCCGATGCTTTGGATCAAACTCAACTCAATGGGAGTAAAAGGTGACTGGCTTCGGATGATGTATGATAAAATGGGTTATGTGGTGAGAGTGGGAAGCTCATATTCGGAAGCATTCAGTTCAGATGTCGGTGTTCTAACAGGAAGTCCGAACTCACCGAACCTGTTCAATCTTGCAGTGGCTGATTTCAAGGTGGTGGAACACCCAGATGATGTGGTACTGCATGATAAAATAATCAATCACATTTTGCAAGCGGATGACACAGGAATGGCAACAACTGAAGCTTCGAGTATGCATTCAAAACTCTGTCAGTTTGAGATGTATGTGGCAAAGACTGGGTTTGCAGTCTCTGTACCTAAATGCTTGATGGCGGTCTTTGGGAAAAATCCAGATCCTGGTGCGGTATTCTTGATTCATGGCAAACCAATGCGGAAGGAAACAGAATTTAAGTACATGGGAGCATGGCATCAGACACCATTGCGTGGCAGTATGTACAAGAAGAATTATGAGGCTTATGCTGAGAAAGCAAAGAATATTGCTGGTGCAGTACTACATGCAAAGACTTTTGTTGGAAAGGACATTCCAGTTTGGGATATGCGCCAATTATACATTGGTCGGGTGGATCCTTACTTGATGAATGGTGCCAAATTCATTGCAGATACTGTCAAGAAGAACAGGGAGGTCTTGGAAGCAGTAAAACACTACTTTTTGAGAAGAATGTTGTCCCTGCAAAGTCGCTCCTCACTTGCAGTTTTGTTCACTGAAACAGGTTTATTACCAATCAGATATAGGAGGATTGTAATTCTCCTGCATCCAAGTGCTCTCCACCAAATGATAAATGCAGTCTAATATCTGACGATGCTCTTTAAGAATGTTATACTGTTGGTTGTCAGTTAAACCAGCACTTCTGGAGATAGTTGTATGAGTCTTACATTGCTCAAAACCTGTAATCGTTCCAGTAATATTTTCGTATCCATTGATTCCAAGGTCAATGTGGTAGTGTTACCGCTACCGCTCCGAGTCTCCAATACATCCAAAGGTGTAGTCAAAGTTTGTTGGCTAGATGAAGTATTCATGGTAGAAGCACTCGAACGTGAATGTCGTAAATGGAGCATAATGGTTTGGGTGCGGCAGATGAAGAAAATGTTCACTTGATCACTGTGAATGGCTAGGCTGAGACGGACGGAAGTACAGAAGGTGGAATATCAATACTAGGACCTGGACAAGGAAATGTGGACGAAAAGAATAGCTGTAGAAAAGGTGTAGAGCACATGCACTACAGACGCCAATACTTTGATGAAGCTTTTGGGCGTCACCCAAGTAAACAGCGCCTCAGATCTGACAGGGTAGGTCAGAAGCACAAGCTGTTACTGACCTGTTAAGCAGATTTGAGCCCTAGACAGAGCATAGAGATGAGTACTTACTTGAGGGCAGGCCATAACGCTCTATTACTACAATATAATATACAAAAATAATGCCTATTCGTTACACTCACCCTGCAGCCTGCGTCCTCTCCAACATCTTATTCACCGCAACAGGTCTCCCACTAGACAGATGCATCATATCACTCAACTTTTGCTCTCGCATGCGTTTCAAGAGCATGGGTAGGATGAGAGGTGTGATGGTGTGTCCGTAGCCGAAACGCCATTCGGGGCCACCAGACGCAGTGCCAGTCCCAGCCCCAGGTGTCGCACCCGCGCTTTGCTGCGAAGAAGGAGACCCAAAGCTTCCTTCTCTGAACAAATCTTCCATCAGCCCTGTCCGCGATTGCGATTCTGGTGTGCCAGAACCTGACCCACCCCCAACCCTCTTGGTCATAGCTGGACTGAGCATTCCATACGGAGACAGAAATCGTTGTGGTTGTTGGGAGGGAGCCTGAGCCTCGATTCCCGGCCCCGGAACAGCGCCCGGTTCCTCCTTGTACCTACTCCATAAGCTATACAAAGCTATAATCTCATGCGAGATGGTCAATATTACGGAATGAGATACGTTGAGATCTGTTGCCTTCTCGTCGTTGTCTCGTCGAATATAGTATTCTGAGTCGGAGTGTGAAGGACGAGAGTGAGGTAGATGGCAGATATGGCGATGAGGTGCAGTGGATAGAGGAGACAAAGCTGAGAGCAATAGATGTTGTTGATGATGAACCGAGGAGTTTGTAATGCGCCTTCTGATAATTCGAGTCTTCCCCTGCCAGAACCCCAATACCTAGGCCCATCCTCAGCTCCAATCCCTGTCCCCAACTCCCCTGCCTCCGCCTCAACCTCGGCATCCTTCCTACACAAGGCAAGCAAGGTGCGATACGGATGAAAAACAACCAAATCACACTCGAGATCATCAACAAGATAAAACTCCATTTAGCGGTGGAAAAAGACAATGGCGGTCGAGATTACTCGTTGGCGGAGTTGCAGTTTTTCTCCGAGTTTGGAGATCACTGCGGGTAGTGTCATAGTAGTTTGAGCGAGTGCATGGACTTACAGTTGGCAAAGTCAATCTGAAAAAAGCCCAAGTGCTCTGGCTCTACGACATACAGCACATCGTCTGCTTGAGCCCGGTCAATGATCTAGCATTTACTGCAGAAAATAATTAATAGACAAGTCGTGGAATGTAGTATCCTCGCTCACTAGTGTGAACTAGCCCAAAAGTCGGGGCCATGGCGCGCGACTGGCCAAAAAAAAGACAAGTCATGAAGCTCTGAATTACGCATTGAGAAAGTCCATGGCTTGTTTTTCTTGGTTAACAACTGGAGTAGAATTGGGAACATACGGATACGGATGCGTTCAAAAGTTATTTAATATACACAATGATACACCAGCCCTCTAGAATGGATCAGCTCGAGTTCCAGTGCAGGATTTGTGTAATGCATACCTCGCTTCTAAAAGTCAGAAACGCGTCCTCTGAAGCTCCAATCTCCTTCACTATCCTCTCCATACTTTTTACTGACTGGTTCAGTTTTAGGCCCACCTTGTTCACCAGTAATTGAGTTGACGGTGATATTTCCTTCTGTTTTAACAGGAGTTTCTGGGAGAGGAAAGGTTGACAATGCAGGGTTCGACAGGGATTCAGATTTCTTCTGAAGTTCTTCGAATTCCAGTTGTAGTTCTCGAGGAAGCGGAGGTGGAGAAGGTTAAGAAAAGGTGCCGATAGACCTTGTAGATAGAGGAGGACGGATAATCTTTGCGCAACAGAAAGATTTAGTTGCTATTGAAAGCATCGTCAATGAGGCGGTAGATGGTAGAGGAAAGGACAAAATTGTGAGAAATCCGATGTTCGATCAGATACTCAGGAAATCGAGTAATATCGAAAAACTATTGCTCACTATAGAGATCTCAGTGATACTTGCTTCACTGACAATTCGTTTACAACAAGAGCATATTCAATGTCCGAGTATATTACACTATCAATTAGTGCTCCTACAAGAATTAAGTGTAGTACGCTCAAAGCAAATATCCGACAGTAACCAAAGCGTTCTTATCGAAGTTCCATATCGCGAAAAGCCACTCCAGATCCCATGGTAAATTACATCCCACCCCACCGCTGCTGACTCCAAGCTCCGCCTGCAGGGAACATTTCCGTCTGCTGCTGCATCGACTGTCCAGTTGTTGTAGCTGAGGTGAAGGCGACATAAACTGGGCGTAGCCGAGTCGTTGACAACTGAGGTTGAGGACTATGTCCTCCAAGCTGCATACCACCAAACTGATTCTGCTGCATCAGAGTTTACAACACTGGAGAAAACATTGGCAGAGGAGATGCATCTGCATCTGGGATATCATCGGCAATTGATGACGAGGTAACCTAACAATAAGAGAGAATCCCCTAGTCGGATTCACCCCAAGCGGTAAATTCAACGCAGGAACTTTCACGATGTTCACGTTTTAATCATTTAAATGATGAGTCGCAAGAAAACGAATGGACGCGGAGCGTCATTACCGTCGTCGGAAGCCTCCGCTCATGAGCCAGTGGTAGTGTTGTTGATGACCACCGCAGCCTGTGTAAAGGAAACCCAAAGTCGAGGGAGGAGATCCATTTCAGAGGCACCGTAGGAGGAGGCATAGGCGAGTTTACCGGATGATGGACGAGGGATACGATGGAATTCAAGGCTGGAGAAAGACATAGAAGAGGAGGAAGGGACTGGAACTGTGGAAGTAAAAGCTATAGCAGAAGGAGAGGATCCTGCTGCTGCTGGCAGTAGTGAAGGAAGGGTTGGACGATGAAACTACTCCGTTGGTAGCTTTGCTATTCAGTAAGCAATTATCGTACGTGCTGATAATAATGCTGGGTCGTTCACTTGCGCCGGTGACCCGCAGAGATTCTCCAATCTTCATTGAATGCGTTCGAGGGCTCTGTTGCACACAGCATAAAGATAATGTTTTCACGACTAAAACACATACATATTTTGTCGAAGCACTCCCATCTGTGCTGCAACAAGAACCGTTTGCTATCGCGACTGGAGCTGAATGTGTAACGGATATGGCTCAGATTAGGTATATCTGATCTACATCCCGACGGACTCTTATACCCGCTACGTTATTTACTTTTATATTAGCTTTGACTTGACTTATTACCTCCACCACGTACGCCGTACCTCGTTTATTCGACTATTCCAAGAATAGAAAGAGGTCTACTCGTACTTGTTGGAACTAAGTCGGGCTGAGGCCTTACAGAATGATTGATCAATCACTCGGTGATCATTTGGGTCGCAATGGATTCGAGGATAGAATCGAGGTATAATAAGGAGAATAGAGCCAAGGATGAGATTAGTGCTGAAGAGGGAGAGTTTGCTTCGGGATCTGAGTTGGATTTAGAGATGTTGAAAGAGCCCGCACAAGGGATGTAGGGATATGAGCCATTTCGTCCTCGAGCAACCATTCTGGAACTGGAATGTCTTCTGTGAGGAGGGGCCAGCAGGTCAGATTTTGCATGTTGGTTTCTGCGTGTTCTTAGCAACGGAAAAAGACGCACGTCATTTCCGTTTTAAAAAGCTAAGCCCCGTTTCCGTACTCTTCCGACGCCTCTGGTCGTCCTCATAGATTACCATCTTTCTTTTTCCTTTCCGTATTGAACATGATATGTACCTCATTAAGCAGTTGGGAGATGATATTGAGGGAGGTGATATTGAGGGAAAAGTTTGGGAAAGAGTTACGGTATTCCGATATATTCAGTTCAATACATAATATCCAATCTATACTAAGTACACTGCCACTAATAAAAACGCTGATCCGTGATGTCATATGTCGTTAGCCGATGCGGTTCGGTTCACAATTTCTGTTCAATTCAAAGAAAAAAATAGACGCCCATATACTATCGATACCCCAGTAGTGCAAAAGCGCCCAGAAGTGCATAAATCACAGTATATGGGCTGTAGCTCTTGCAGTTCCTAACGGCTGCTCTTCAAACTTTTAATGTAAGGTCTTCTACATGTTCCAAAGACATCTGTCTCCTTAATTTGAGCAAAAAGTATAAGCAAAAAATTCAGGAATTTTGAACTTGTGCGAAATCACACTTTTTTCAGGTTTGCACGAGATCCTCGATTTTTAGAACCATAAATACTGCACATATAAGTATAAGGTTTTGACAGTAGCTTTAGTACATATATTAAACTGGTACTGCCGACCCATTAAGGTGTCCGACGGCTGGTTGTCGTTTCGCAAGCGGAAGAGGTGAAAAAGTGCAGTTTCGGGCACTGCTAAATTGCCGTTAAGCGCTCATTGCACTTCTCTGCCATTTCGAAGGGTCTCGTCGGTTCCCTCTGGTATCTTTTTAAACGTCTCTTAAAAATCGCCAAAGTTGACGAGAAGACACTGTGACATCTTAAATATGGTCTCCCAAAATCCGAGAGCCATCCGTCAAAAATTGCAAAACTTTTTCTATAGTGACATTTTTTTTTGCACTTCTGGGGTAACGATAGTATGGCAAGAGAGACACAGCTTTACTATACTTGTGAGACGCTCGATCGAGATCTATTTCTACAAACACCCTTAATGAATGAGATTCTGGCGCTAGAACGACTGCAGCTGCGTCGATCTGCGGAAGTACGGAGAACTCTGAAGATGCAGAACCAGCGAGAGTGGTGTGTTTCGGGGATTCTACGCGTAATGGCTCCTGCTGAAGACTACATGTTAGCTCCTCGAACAAGTTACAGACGAAGCACAAACATTTGACGTAGTAAGAGACATCATTTGCAATCTCACTATTTCGCAAACAGCGGTACTGATAGAGACCACCAGTCCAGCCTATACATAAGTACCCTCAATATGTTATTTTCTTCGGAGCAAAATGGAAACACACCTCAAATGTGCTCCGCGCATGCTGGACTCGACGCTGAAGGGCTGCAAGATTATCGCTGTCCCTCTTTACAAACAGGACCGAGCGTAATCCGAGTCCACGTTTTCTTCTGAGCTTCAGCAACGTTTCTTGGATTTCCTGTAGATTTCTGAGAAAATACTCAGCCTTTGATATCAAGTAGGTCGCTGGAAATATACCGACCGAAAAAGTCCCTCCATGTCTCTGCGTAATTCCTCATTTTCTTGAGCAGTAGGCGACCTTTTTACCTTCCGTAATACCATGCGAAAGTACTCCCTCACATCACGCAGGATCTCAGCAACCAACTGCTTATTGCTTCTGATAGTCTGAAAGGCAAGAGTCTAAGGAAAATAATACGAGGAACAAAAGTGAACGTACTTGTACTGTCGTGCAAATCTCAGTAAGCCCCGCTACTATGGGTTTTAGTGTCCCAAGAACAGGAACACTATCGCACACAACAAATGCAGCACTTCCGATACTAGCAGCAATCGCAAGTGCATCTTCCGTTCGGCCCGAGCTTAGGGATAGAGGAATATCCGGCTGTTGGTTTGAGATACTTTTAAGTCAACTAAGATGCGTAAAATGAATAAAATATCGCTTACCATTGCGAAAGAGTATATGTTCTCCAACTTGTTTCGGAACGTTTCCAGGTCTTTGGTGATAGTTTTTTGCTTGTTCTTGCTCAGTGAGATCCGGGAACTCGGACTCGCAACATTATTTTCAAGATACATGATGGTTTGCTGGAGTATGCTAAGCGTAGGAAACATAACTCAATACCGCTGTAACCAGAAAAAGAATTATACTACGCACCGTGTCATACTCGGAATGAACATCCCGACTAAGACACCATCTTTCTGAACTATCTGATTATTCTCCAATTCGAGATTCGCCTGCGTCCAGGCGCTCTCGACCAAACGATAAATACAGTCTAATATCTGACGATGCTCCTTGAAAATGTTATCCTGTTGGTTGTCAGTTAATATAGCACTTTGGAAGATAGCTGTACGAGTCTTACATTGTTCAAAACCTTTAATCGTTCCAGTAGTATTCTCGTGTCCATTGATTCCAAAGTCGATGTGGTCGTGTTACCGCTACCACTCCGAGTCTCCAATACATCCAAAGGCGTAGTCAAAGTTTGTTGGCTAGATGAAGTACTCATGGTAGAAACACTCGAACGTGAACATCGTAAATGGAGCATAATGATTTGGGCGCGGCAAGTGAAGAAAACGTTCTTGATTGCTGTGAATGGCTAGGCTGAGACGGACAGAAGTGCAAAGGGCGGAATATCGATACTAGGATCTGGACAAGGAGATGCGGACGAAAAGAATAGCTGTGGAATAGGTGTAGAGCACAGGCACTACAGACGCCAATGGCCTGATGAAGCTTTTGGGCGTTACCCAAGTAAACAGCGCCTCATATTTGACAGGGTAGGTCAGAATCACTGGAAGAGCACAAGCTGTTACTGACCTGTGAAACAGATTGGAACCCTAGACAGAGCATAGAGATAATTTGGTTTCGACGATGAGTACTTACATGATCGTTGAAGCGCCTGTACTTACTTGAGGGGCAGGTCATAACGCTCTTTACTACAATAATATATACAAAAATAATGCCTATTCGTTACACTCCACCCGCAGCCTGCGTCCTCTCCAACATCTTATTCACCGCAACAGGTCTCCCACTAGACGGATGCATCATATCACTCAATTTTGCTCTCGCATGCGTTTCAAGAGCATGGGTAGGATGAGAGGTGTGATGGTGTGTCCGTAGCCGAAACGCCATTCGGGACCACCAGACGCAGTGCCAGTCCCAGCCCCAGGTGTCGCACCCGCACTTTGCTGCGAAGAAGGAGACCCAAAGCTTCCTTCTCCGAATAAATCTTCCATCAACCCAGTTCGCGATTGCGATTCTGGTGTGCCAGAACCTGACCCGCCCCCAACCCTCTTGGTCATAGCTGGACTTAGCGTTCCATACGGAGAGGGAAATCGTTGTTGTTGTTGGGAGGGAGCCTGAGCCTCGATCCCCGGCCCTGGAACAGCGCCCGGTTCCTCACTCCATAAGCTATACAAAGCT
Source organism: Gymnopus androsaceus JB14 (assembly GCA_009733575.1). NCBI lineage: Eukaryota > Fungi > Basidiomycota > Agaricomycetes > Agaricales > Omphalotaceae > Gymnopus > Gymnopus androsaceus. Next base: position 65,276 of record ML769580.1, read on the forward strand.
ATAATCTCCTGCGAGATGGTTGATATCACGGAAAGAGATACATTGAGATCTGCTAGGAAAGCAACGGGATCTTGCCTTCTCGTCGTCGTCTCGTCGAATATAGTATTCTGAGTCGGGGTGTGAAGGACAAGAGTGAGGTAGATGGCAGATATGGCGATGAGATGCGGTGGATACAGGAGACAGAGCTGAGAGCGGTAGGTGTCGTTGATGGTGAACCAAGCAGTTTGTAATGCGCCTTCTGATAATTTGAGTTTTCCCCTGCCAGAACCCCAATACCTAGGCCCATCTTCAGCTCCAATCCCCGTCCCCAACTCCCCTGCCTCCGCCTCAACCTCGGCGTCCTTCCTACACAAGGCAAGCAAGGTACGATACGGATGAAAAACAACCAAATCACACTCCAGATCGTCGACAAGATAAAACTCCATTTCAGCTAGTTTGGAGTTGTCCGAGGGAAAGGTGGGTTTTCCTGGGCCTTGTTGGTTGAAGAGAGTACGGGACTCGGATACGACGTTCTTGATGTGGACAGGAGATTCTTCGGCTTTAGCAGCGACGTAGCAACATGCAGAGAGGACTAGGTATGGGTCGGTTTCGCAGTATGAGTTTTTGAGGTAGAAACGGTGGAAAAAGACGATGGCGGTTGAGATTACTCGTTGGCGGAGTTGCAGTTTTTTTCCGAGCTTGGAAATTACTTCGGATAGTGTTAGAGTAGTTTGAGCGAATAGTGTATGGACTTACAGTTGGCAAAGTGAATCTGAAAAAAGCCCAAGTGCTCCGGCTCTGCGACATACAGCACATCGTCTGCTCGAGCCTGCTTCAATGTAGCTCGGTCAACGATCTAGCATTTACTGCAGAAATTGATTAATGGACAAGTCGTGGAATAAAGTATCCTTACTCACTAGTGTGAACTGGCCCAAAAGTCGGGGGCCATGGCGCGCGACTGGCCAAAAAAAGACAAGTCATGAAGGCTGAATTACGCGTTGGGAAAAAGTCCATGGCTTGTTTTTCTTGGCTAACGACTAAAGACTCGAAGTAGAATTGGGAAGATATGGTACAGATGCATTCGGAGATTAATATACAGCAATGATACACCAGCCCTCTATAATGGATAGTTTTAGTTGAATTCCAGCGCAGGAGTGTGTAATGCATACCTTGCTCTAAAAGTCAGAAACGCGTCCTTTAAAGCTCCAATCTCCTTCACTATCCTCTCCATACTTTTTACTGACTGGTTCAGTTTTAGGTCCATCTTGTTCACCAGTAATTCGGTTGACGGTGATATTTTCTTCCGTTTTAACAGGAGTTTCTGCGACAGGAGCGGTCGACAATGCAGGGTTCGGCAGGGATTTAGATTTCTTCTGAAGTTCCTCGAATTCCAGTTGTAGTTCTCGAGGAAGCGGAGGTGGAGAAGGTCAAGAAAAGGTGCTGATAGACCTTGTAAGTAGATAGAGGAGGACGGATAATCTTTGCGCGACAGAAAGATTTAGTCGTTATTGAGAGCATCGTCGACATGGTTTGGGGGAGAGACAAAATTGTGAGAAATCCGAAGATGTCCGATCGGATACTCAGGAGATCGAGTAATACCCAATTATTGCTCACTATAGTGATATTTGCTTCACCGACAATTCGTTTACAACAGGAGCATATTTAATGTCCGAGTATATTCCCCACTCCGTTACTACTAATTAGTGCTACTACAAGAATCAAGTACATAGTACGTTCAATTTCAAAGCAAAATATCCGATAGTAACCATTGACCAAAGCCAAGTTCCATATGACGAAGATCCCTGGTAATTTACATCACACCCTACTGCTGTCTTTGACCAGTTGGCCGTGACCCCAAGCTCCGCCTGCAGGGAACATTTGCCTCTGCTGCTGCATCGATTGTCCGATTGTTGTTGTAGCTGAGGTCAAGACAACATAAACTGCCTTTGGAACTGTGAAGTAGCCGAGTCGTCGACCACTGAGGCAGGAGAAAACATTGGCAGGGGAGACGCATCTGCATCTGGGATATCATCGGCGATTGACAGGAGCAATTGAAGAGGTATATCTCCTAGCCAGATTCACTCCTTCAAGCGGTCAATTCAACACAGGAGCTTTCACGACGTTCACGTTTATGATGGGTCGCAAGAAAACGAATGGACGCGGAGCGTCATCACCATCGTCGGAAGCCTCCGCTCATGAGCCAATGGCGTTGTTGATGAACACCGGTGCATAAGCCTGTGTAAAGGAAACCAAAATCGAGGGAGAGGAGATCCATTTCGGAGGCGCCGTAGGAGGAGGAAGCATAGGCGAGTTTAGCGGATGATGTACGCGGGTATGGATGCGACGGGATGCAAGGAGAAAGGGATTGGATTTGGAACCGTGGAAGTAAAAGCTAGAGCAGAAGGAGAGGATTCTGCTGCTGCTGGCAGTAGTGAAGGGTTGAAACTACTCTGTTGGTAGCCTTGCTAGTTGGTAAAGCAATTCTTGTACGTGCTAGTGATAATGAAGTATCAGAACTGGCCTCAGTTGATACTGCAATGTCATTCGTTAAACGCGTTCGAGGACTCTGCGTAAAGATAGAATTTCCAAAACTAAAGCACCTACATGCTCTGTTGCATCTGCTTCCATCTGTGCTGCTGCGAGAACTATTTGCCATCCGACTGGAGCTAAACAATTGATCGTACTCGGTGGTTGTTTTGGTATGATTGTTACAATGGATACGAGGATAGATTAGTGCTGAAGAAGAAGCGTTTGCTTCGGGATCTGAAGAAGCCTGCATGAGGGATACAGTAGTGATCTGAACCACTTCGTCCTCGAGCGACCATTCTGAGCTGGAACATCTTCTGTGAGGAGCAGCCAACGGGTCCAAGTTTCGTGTGTCGATTTCTGCTTGTTCTCAGGAACGGAAAAGGATGCGCTTCATGTCCGTTTTAAAAAAGCTAGGCGCTGCTTTGCGTTGCTCGTCAACGACCTGATCTTGCTCTGTATCGTTTCCGTGCTCTCCTTGTCGTACTCGTAGATTATTCATCCTTTCTTTTCCTTTCCCTTTTGAACATGATATATAAGTAGTTGAGAGGTGACATTGAGCGAAGAGTTTGGTAAGAGTTGGTAAATATTCCGATAGTTCAATTCAGAGTCGATTCAATTCATATTCTAATGTATAGTACACTGCCACTAATACACTAATACACATCTCATCACCTGTCCTAACAACGGCAATGTTCAATTAAAAAAAAAATAGACACCCATATATGGCAAGAGAGACACAGCTGTACCATGCTTATGAGACGCTCTATCGAGATCTACTTCAATTTCTACAGAGACCCATTGCTTGCTCGATGAATGAGATTCTGACGCCAGAATGACTGCCACTGCATTGTTCTGCGGAAGTGCGGAAAGCTCTGAAGATGCAGAGCCAGTGAAAGTGGAGTATTCTGTGCTTAACGGCTCCTGCAGAAGACTATACGTTAGCTCTTTGAACAAAGAGTTACAGACGAAGCACAAACATTTAACGTAGCAGTGAGAGCCATCATCTGCAATCTCATATTATCCATACCACTCACTATCTCGTAAACAGCGATATTGGTAGAGACCACCAGTCCAGCCTATACATAAGCACCTTTCTTAATAATACGTTATTTCCTTCGGAGAAAAATGGAAACACACCTCGAATGTGCTCCTTGCAAGCTGGATTCGACGCTGAAGGGCTTCGAGATCATCGCTGTCCCTCTTGGCGAACAGGATTAAGCGTAATCCATGTTTTTTTCTGAGCTTCAGCAACGTATTTTGGACTTCTTGTAGATTCCTGATATCCAGTGAATCAGCGCTCGGCTTTTGGTGGAATCAAATAGGAAAGACATACTGAAAAAGTCCCTCCACGTCTCTGCGTATCTCTTCATTTGCCTGAGCTGTAGGGGACTTTCGCACCTTCCGTACTACCATGCGAAAGTACTCCCTCACATCACGCAGGATCTCGGATACCAACTGCTTATTGCTTCTGATAGTCTGAAAGGTGAGAGTCTTAGTAAAATAATACAAGAACAAAAAGTGAACATACTTTTACTGTTGTGCAAATTTCAGTAAACCCCGCTGCTATGGGCTTTAGCGTCCCAAGAACAGGAACACTATCGCACACAACAGATAAAGCACTTCCGATACTAGCAGCAATTGTGAGTGCATCTTCCGTTCGGCCTGAACTTGCTGGTGAAGGAATATATGGCTGTTAATTTACTGCGTAAACAGTGCGTGCAAAAAGAAGTAATATCAGAGCACTTGCCATCGCAAAGGAGTGTATTCCGTTCAAATTGTTTTGGAATGTTTCTAGGTCTCTTGTGATTAATTTTTGTATGATCTTCAGGCTTCCCCTTCTACGCAGGGTGTTTCGGGAACTCGGACTTGCAATATTATTTTCAATATATTCGATGGTTTGCTGGAGTATGCTAAGCGTAAAAAACGCCAGTCAATATCAATGTAACCAGAAAAAGAATTATATGCACCCTGTCATACTTGGAATGAACGTCCCAACTAGAACGCCGTCCCTCAGAACTATCTGGTCATCCTCCAATTCGAGATTTGCCTGTATCAAAGCGCTTTCGACCAAACAATAGATGCAGTCCATTATCTGACGATGTTCCTTGAGAATGCTATCCTGCTGAGGAAGATGCGGTCGTCAGTTTATATACAACATTTCGGAAGCTAGTAATACGAGTCTTACATTGCTCAAAACCTTTAATCGTTCCAGTAGTATTCTCGTATCCATTGATTCCAAGGTCGATGTGGTAGTGTTACCGCTACTACTCCGAGTCTCCGATAGACCCAAAGACATAGTCAAGGTTTGTTGGTTAGACAAAGTACTCATGGTAGAAGCACTCGAACGTGAACGTCGCAAATGGAGCATAATGGTTTGGGTGCAGCAAATAGAGAAAATTCTTGATCAGTTTGAATGACTAGGCTGAGACAAAAGTGCAAAGTGTTGAGGGTGGAATATCGATGCTAGGACAAGGAAATGCGGAAAGAAAGAATAGCTGTAGAATAGGTGTAGAGCACAGGCGCTACAGACGCCAATGGCTTGATGAAGCTTTCGGGCGTTAACCCAGGTAAACAGCGTCCCATATTTGACAGAACATCTCAGGCTGCTCGCCGCCCCGGAGACTGAGAGAAGTAGTAAAAGGTAGATCAAATCAAGCCCGGTAGGTCAGAATCATCGGTCAGAATCATCGGAACAGCAGAAGCTGTTACTAGCTTTTAAACAGATTTGAACCACAAGCTACCACAAGTTTCGTGCCAAGGGTGAATTTCAACGCAATGTACATGCTAGTAAGTAAAGGGAAAGATGGTACTTGCTGGAAGGCGGCGGGCGCCTACTTTATCGCCCTCTTGCCTGTGTAATGATTCAAACGATAATTTACAACGTAGTACATACATGGCGCAAATAATTTATTGTACATAGATACTTCTATGATATTGGATAGCCATTGAACAATCCTCAGCAATCGGTGTTTTTTCTTTGTATTTGACGTTGGACTTTGAGGTTTAAAGCATGGAGTTGAAGCAGGAACGGTTTTTAAACCATTGACTCAGCCTTTACCGATCCGTTCACATGAGCTTAAATGCACAGAGATGCTTGTTCGCAGTAAAAAAACTCACCGAATGCGAGTCATGGTCTTCTCTTGGGCCCGTATACGATACCTGTCCCGAGCTTTCATGACTTTGTATCATATCCGTCTCAACCTTAATCTCGACGTGGCTCTACGAAATTGTACGAACCGGTTAGCTACCAAGCGTCCGCGAAGCATGCCAGAGGATCACACGTACATGATGCAACGGATTCTTATTATCAAGTCCCTGTCCAAGCCCCACTCCAGCTTGAGCCTCGAAATCATTCTGCTGACTCATTCCAGACCGAGCGGTACTAGCATCCTCGTTCGACTTGAAGCTACGGAATACCAGTCCACTGCCAATTCCTTTGAGCCCACGGATGTTGCCAGTTTGCAAAGGAATAGAAACCATTCCGCTCGTGCCGTTCATTTGCGTTCGGATCTTTTCACGGCGGTTGAGTGTAGCGAGGAGGGAGCTGAAGTACACTGGGACAGAAGGGAGCGACATGGATTAGTTCAATTTAGGTTGACACGGAAGACTCGACGTACGTTTACTAAGCATGTAGAACGCTCCTGCATAAGCAAATGTTTCCTTCATTGTGAGCATCTAGCATGAACGTCAATACCACGCCATCTGCGATACGCAGTGAATGCGATGAGAAAACTCACGATGATCAAAGTAGCAATAGCCACTACACTTGTCAAAAGCCCTGTAGTAACGGTATAGAGGATCAATGTGCTGATCACCGAGTTCGTCCTAGTAGAGCATGAGAAATCACGGGACGACGGGGAGTGAAAAATGCTGCTGAACGTACCGTTTTATTCCAGACCGACTATTCCATAGTAACACACATAAGAATCCAGCGAGGATTGAGTCGGCAACACAGATGGAAATGAGAGTAGCGTCCAGTTCTCCCTGTTAGAAGCGAATTCGACAACTGAAGGAAGAAAAACATGAACCAAGGATACTTACGATGAGATTGAGAGCCTGGAGGCCAGATTCGCTTACACTGATGAAAACGAAAGTTGAGATGAGAACACACCATCAGACTATTAGGAATAATTTGGTACGCACGTCTTTGATGTGCAGTCTAAAATTTCCGAGGTCAGTTTCGCATTTCTCTGTGATTTCATTGAAGAAAAAGACTCACAGAGACCTGCGACTAACGCACAAATGACGGGAAACACCTATATAACGGGGTCCATCAGTAATGAGGATAAATCTTGCTCAGGGGAGAGTGAATGGAACATACCGGTATAGCGGTCAAGATCCAGTTCTTATTGCTGACTTCATTGAAGTTAAAATGGGTTGAGGTAATGAAAACGGCGGCTACTCACGTCTCCAGATTCGATAGCAGTAAAATCTTGGGTAGACTATATCAGCCACCGTACCCATAAGCTTGAACAAGGAAATGCATACCCTCGCACACCACTATCACTTAAACACTGAGAAAGTCCATGAACCATTGGCATATTGCTCGCTGAAAGAGACCAGAGGAAAAAACTCACCATCATAAACAGCGAGAACTAATCGAAATCCATCGTCAAAATAGTTCAGATCATCACGGAGCAAGCTAGAAAAGATATATATTATTACCCACCGTCAATGTCCTACAGTATGATAATTAACGATTCATGACCTCACGAAAAGAAAGCGAATCGTTTGCTCACCATGGTACCTTGTTGATCAGTATGCTCAAGGGATTGACTATGGACTCTTCCGTGAGCTTACGCAGAGCGACTGCTGCAAGAACGGCATGAAGAGTGTCCAGGATCCTATCGACAAATAGGATATAAACCATACTCAAATGGTTAAAAAGACGGCAAGCTTACCAAAGAACTAGAACCTGTATCGAAGTATCACAGAGGTAAGAACATTGTATCGAAGTAAACGTAGCATGAAATCGAATGAAGACTCACCAAAAGACGTGTACTTAAGGGGTCATTACCGGATCTCCGAAAGTAAACAAACGTTTGGTGTGTCGTTAGACCATAAAACCTGCAATACACGAAAGAAAGAGTCAGTCACTGTCGCGACTCTGAAGCTAGTCAACCACTCACACGCCTGCAAGGTAACTCCCGGCGTACAGCCCATTGAGCGACTCTGTCAGTTTCGTAGCAAGATTGGGGTCTAAAGGAGTCAGGCCTGACATCGACTGGAGAGGGAATATTCAGGGAGTGCTTGAGATGCTGAAGGAGATGGGCCGGGCGAGCTTGACTCTTCCAAGACAAGTCAGTCTTTTATTATATCCCATTCGGCGGTTCGGAATGAGCATTGCCTCTAGGTTGGTTTCGCCATCCGTATTGACGAAGAGATAGTGTCCTTTTTAATCATGATCCTGCCAATCCCTAACAGTGCCTCTTGGGGAAAGAGTCAATAAGAATATTGAAAAGTAGCACTATCCTCGGGGAAATTAGCGCGCTGTGTCAATACACGAAGTTTTGGCCGCACTGTTCAGCAGAGCATGATATCTATTCACTCACACTGTCCGTAATATCCCACTCGACTGGTCAAGCAAGAAATACAAAGAAATGCTGTGTAGAAGTTTGAAGCAGAGGGCTCGAGTTTTGATCCGATCAAAGTTTGGATTTAATTTCGGCTCGTTGACCCGTACTGAAAATTACTGCATTCATCAATTCCACTTCTTCGTGCCACTTGGTTTCTTGCCTGCTAGAATCAACATCCATCGCTGTCAAGAACTTCGGCAGTGCAATTCAGCCATTCGAGAGTGTAGCAGAGTATCAAGTAAGTGTAGAGCCTACTTTGCGCTCAACTGCTTCACTGCAACACCGCCGAGACTCTTGCACTGCTCGCCATTCACATCTGCATCTGTTGTTCATCTATCACCATTTTAACGCTAGTACTATACTGGACCAGATCATGCCATCTTTCATCCCCACGATCAGTTTCAACAGAACTTGCTCTGACTTTGAGTTCTTCCTCGCTTCCCTCCTCTAGAACATTCAGCGATGTTATTCTACCCTATCCTCCTACCGTGGCCAATTCTCCTTCACGCTATAGGACTAACGACCCTCGGATGCACCATGCTGCTCGCGAAACCTACTGCGAAAGCACCAGAAGACATCTCTACCCTCGGAATCGCGACGATTGCGCTCGGAATGTCATGTAAGCCATCCCTGCTCTTGCAAACGACTCACACTTGCTAAACGATCGTAGATATCTCCACTTCATACATGCCCATGGAAGACAACCAGTTCCTTCACGCGAGTGCTCCCGTTAGGGTTCTACTCGCCTCGCTGGCTGGCCTCAAGTGGTTAACGATCAGCAAGGAGAATGCGAGGTTGTATAAGAAGCGGAACGCGCTCCTGGGGATTTTACTGTATGATGGGCTGGGAGGGTTGATCCTGGGATGGTATCTTGGGACTTTCAGCGGGAAGGTCGCGTCCTATAGGTGACTGCAGTTGGACACAATCGGAAAGGACTCAAGTGTTCTCGGTGCATCTCCCATTCCCTTCTATGGTGTCTTTATTCGCTCAAAAATGACCGTACCCAGACCAGCTTCAGGCTACGACTCTCGATCTACTTATTCAGCAAGCCTGAGATTATCACTATATCCGAAGCAATACATAATATCTCTTCATTCCTTCGTGTCTGGCGCGGTGTCTCCAGATTTTCCTCAGCTCATATTTGGTCTGACGGTGTCGCTAGCCTATGCAATAATGACCGCCCCGTAACGTCTGGAAATCTGGTTTACGCTGTTTCGCGTCTAGTCTGTTGGCATTTTTGGTTGAGCCGTGGAAACCTTTCCGTCTAGTAGTCCGTGAAAACGTTTACCCTCGGATGACGGTTCACTGCTCCCCGCTGCCTACAACCAACAACCGCCGAATGGTACTGCATTTATCGCTTCATTCCCACCATGTCGTCGTTCCCCTTGACGGATGGGTCGGGGACTGGTGACTCGGAAGTGCCTTGGTCGGGATACGGTCGGATACGGGTCGGGATACGGTCGGGACACGGGTCTATTCCTTAATACCAATAATACCCTGCATCGTCTGTCTTCCCTGTTCATTTTTATAGATAATATCCTCACCTGCACATCTACCTCCCCCTGCTTCGCATATCCTCACCCGCTAGTCCGTTCTCCATCCCCATTCTATCGTCCGAAACCAAATCTCTGCCTCTGCCAAAGTTGAACACAGCGGAGTTTCCTGCCGACGCGTCTACAGTATATTGAATGAGCGGGTGCAAGTTGAGGAGAATCTGCCTATTCATCGAGATTCAAATGGGTTGAATCTTCTTCCTTCCACTGGAAACACCCTTCGGCTGTCTATCCGGAGACTGATAGAGTTCTCTCAAGTCTTATCAGAGTCTTCATCCGCTCCTCAAATCTGGATTTACGCTGCGCCTTTTAAGCGCCAGGCCATCGCAACACTATTTGACTGTTGCTTCCAACGACTTCTTTGCTTGCCTGATGCTTAACGAAGCAACTGCCTGCACCATCTGTGAACATCTTCGGGCATGTCCGAGGCTGCTCCTCCATGATGAGCCGGGTTAATCGACGATGATGGCTTTTCGTCGTTGAACTGGCATTCGATTGGTTTTCATTTGGTCAAATTCTGACTGCGACTCGAAAGATTGACGGAGGTGACTTCCGATGGAGCTTCGCTTGCTTTTTGAGTGCCTTTGGGTTGACAGCTGAGTGATGAGGTCTCTGTTGAAATCTGTAGGTTAGTGAATTACAAAACGATGTTCTTTAGGTGATATCGGCGTCACTCCATTCTCTCGTGTTCATCGGTCCTTGCTCGCATATTGGATATATTTCCACCAATACAGCTTGTTCATCAAGTGTCGTGTACGATGTATCATTATCCGCGAAAGCCTCGTATCTTGCTATTTTTCTTCAAGAATATCTATTAGTATTAGTAAAGAGCATATTTGACAGGAAAATCGCAGCCTGCCCGGAGGGAGGCTGAGAGGAAGTAAAAAGGCAGATCAAATCAAGCCCGTCGGCCAGGATCACTGGAAAGGTAGAAGCTGTTCCTAGCTTTCAAATAGATTTGAAGATTTGAACCACAAGCTTCGCGCCAAGGGTGAATTTCAACGCAGCAACGTATAAAGGGAAAGAGTGCACGAAGGCGGCGGGCGCCTTCCTTAGCGCCCTGTACCTGAATGGTCAAGACGAGATTTTACAACGTAGTACATACATGGCACAAATAATTTATTATACATAGATACTTTATGATTATATACCCGAACCGTTGAACATTCCTGAATTACCCCACAATCGGCGTTTTTTTCTTCGTGTTGGACGCGTTGGACTTTGAGGTTTGAAGCTTAAAATTGAAGCAGGATTGTTTTAAACCATTGACTCGGCCTTTACCGATCCGTTCACATGAGCTCAAATGCACAGAGATGCTTGTTCACGGTAAAAACTCACCGAATTCGAGTCATGGTCTTCTCTTGGGCCTGTATACGATATCTGTCCCGAGCTTTCATGACTCTGTATCACATCCGTCTCCACCTTGATCTCGACGTGACTCTACGAAGTTGTACGAACCGAGTCAGCTACCAAGTATCCGCGAAGCACGCCAGAGGGACACATACCAGATGCAAAGGTCCCTGTCCAAGCCCCACTCCGCCAACTTGACCCTCGAAATCGTTTTGCTGAATCATTCCAGACCGAGCGGTACTAGCATCCTCATTCGACTTGAAGCTACGGAGTATCAGTCCACTGCCAATTCCTTCGAGCCCACGGCTGTTGCCAGTTTGCAAAGGGATAGAAACCATTCCGCTTGTGCCATTCATTTGCGTTCGGATCTTTTCACGGCGGTTGAGTGTGGCGAGGAGGGAGCTGAAGTACACTGTCAGTGTAAGGAGACACAAGGACAGAAGGGAGCAAGATGGATTAGTTCGATTCAGGTTGACAGGGCGGAAGAGTCGACGTACGTTTGCTAAGCATGAAGAACGCTCCAGCATAAGCAAATGTTTCCTTCATTGTGAGCATCTGGCATGACCTCAATACCACGCCATTTGCGATACACAGTGAATGGGATGAGAGAGCTCACCATAACCAAAGTAGCAATAGCCACTACACTCGTCAAAAGCCCTGTAGTAACGGTATAGAGAATCAATGTGCTGATCACCGAGTTCGTCCTAGTAGAGCATGAGAAATCACAGGACGACGAGGAGTGAAGGATGCTGTTGAACATACCGTCTTATTCCAGACCGACTATTCCACAGTAACACGCATAAGAATCCAGCGAGGATCGAGTCGGCAACACAGATGGAAATCAGAGTAGCATCCAGTTCTCCCTGTTAGATGTGAGTCCGAACTTGACAACTGAAGGATGAATCAAGAATACTTACAATGAGATTGAGAGCCTGGAGGCCAGATTTGCCTACACTGATGGAACGGAAGCGCTCCGAGATGAGAACATATCATCGCAGACTAGTAGAAATACTTGGTACGCACGTCTTTGATGTGCAGTCTAAAATTTCCGAGGTCAGTTTCACATTTCTCTGTCATTTCATTGAAGAAAAAGACTCACAGAGCCCGGCGACTAGTGCACAAATGACGGGAAACACCTATATAGCAGGTTCCGTCGGTAATGAGGATACATCTCGCTCAGGGGAGACTCGGAGTGGATGGAACATACCGGTACAGCGGTCAAAATCCAGTTTTTCTTGCTGACTTCATTGAGGTTGAACGTGTAAATACACGGCTTAAGCGGCGACTACTCACGTCTCCAGATTCGATAGCAATAAAATCTAGGGTAGACTATGTCAACTACCATACCCATGAGCTTGAAGAAGGAAATACATACCCTCGTACACCACTATCACTTAAACACTGAGAAATTCCATGGAATATTAGAGTGTTGCTCGCAGAAAGAGACCAGAGCGAAAGCTCACCATCATAAACAGCGAGAACTAAACGAAACCATCGTCAAATGGTTCAGATCATCACGGAGCAAGCTAAAAAAGATGTATGACCCACCGACAATGTCCTACAGCGTGATAATTAGCAACTCATGACATCACAAAAAGAAAACGAATCGTTTGCTCACCATGGTACCTTGTTGATCAGCATGCTCAAGGGGTTGAGTATGGACTCCTCCGTGAGCATACGTAGGGCGACTGCTGCAAGAACGGCATGAAGAGTGTCCAAGATCCTATCAACAGATAGGATATAAACCCATACTCAAATCTTTAGAAAGATGGCGAGCTCACCAAAGAACTAGAACCTGTAATGAAGTATCCCAATTGCATCGAAGCAAATGTAGCAGGAAATCGAACGAAGACTTACCAAAAGACGCGTACTCAAGGGGTCTTTACCAGATCTCCGAAAGTAAAGAAACGTTTGGTGCGTCGTTAGACCATAAAACCTGCGATACACAAAAGAAAAAAATAGTCAGTCATGTCGCGGCTCTGGAAACTGGGTCAACCACTCACACGCCTGCGAGGTAACTCCCGGCGTACAGCCCATTGAGTGACTCTGTCAGCTTCGTAGCTAGATTGGGGTCTAAAGAGGTAAGGCCTGACATCACTAGAGAGGGTATGGTCAGGGAGTCGCTTGAGATACTGAAAGAGACGAGACGGGCGTGCTTGACTCTGCTAGTCAGTCTTTTATTATATCCCATTCGGCCGCTTGGAATGAACATTGCCTCTAGGTTGGTTTACCATCATATTGACGAAGATATAGTGTCCATTTTAATCATGATCCTGCCAGCCCCTAACAGTGCCTCTTGGGGAAAGAGTCAAAAAGTTGCACTTTCCTCGGGGCGATTAGCGCGCTGTGTTACACGAAGTTTTGACTATACTGTTATGCAGGGCAAGAAATGCGTGCTGTCGGTTTGAGCGGAGGGCTCGAGGTTTTTGATCTGATCAAGGTTTAACTTCAGCTCATTGACCCGTGCTGAAAATTACTGCCCATTCCATTTCTCAGCGCCGGATGATTTCTGATTCGTGCCACTTCGTTTCTTACCTGCGAGAATCAACATCCATCGCTGTCAGTGAAAATTAGCCATTCTAGAGTGTATCAAAGCATTAAGTAAGTATAAAGCCTACTTTGTGCTCAACTGCTTCAACACCGCTGCGAGTTCTTGCACTACTCGCCACAATTCACATCTGCATCTATTTTTCATCTAATACCGGTCCAGATCATGATATCTTTCATCTGCACGATCAGTTTCAGCCGAACTTATTCTAACCGCGAGTTCTTCATCGCTTCCCTCTAGAACCTTCAGCAATGTTATTCTATCCTATCCTCCTACCATGGCCAATTTTCCTTCACGCTATGAGTCTAACGACCCTCGGATGCACCATACTGCTCGCGAAACCTACTGCAAAAGCATCTCTACCCTCAGAATCGCGACGATTGCGCTCGGAATGTCATGTAAGTTATCCCCGCTCTTGCAAACCCACACTTGCTAAACGATCATAGATATCTCCACTTCATACATGCCCATGGAGGACAACCAGTTCCTTCACGCGAGCGCTCCCGTTAGGGTTTTACTCCGCCTCGCTGGCCGACCTCAAGTAGTTAATGATCAGCAAGGAGAATGCGAGGTTGTATAAAAAGCGGAACGCGCTCCTGGGGATTTTACTATATGATAGGCTGGGAGGGTTGATCCTGGGATGGTATCTGGGGACTTTCAGCGGGAAGATCGCGTCCTATAGGTGACTGCAGTTGGATACAATTGGAAAGGACTCACTTCTCGGTGCATCTCCCATTCCCTTTTATGATGTCTATATTCGTTCAAAAATCACCGTACCCAGACAAGCTTCCAACTACAAATTTCGATTTACTCATTCAGCATGTCTGAGATTTAGATATCACAATTCATACTATCTCTTCACCCGCTACGCACGTTCTCCATCCCCACTCCTTCGTCGAACCAAATCACCTCCACTCTCTGTCTCCGCCTCTGCCAAAGTCGAACGCAGAGGCGTTTCGTGCCAACGCGTCATGGTCTGCACTGAGCAGGTACAAATCAAAGAGGATCAGCCTATTCATTGAGATTCAAACGGTTGAATCTTCGTTCTTCGATTGGAAACACAACTCGGCTATCTATCCAGAGACTTATAGAGTCCTTTGAAGCCTCTTCCTCAAATCTGGATTTACGCTCGTCTCGTAAGCGCCCATTAAGCGCCAGGCCACGACAACAAGTATTCGACTGTTCCTTCCAATGACTTCTTTGCTTGCCTGATGCCTAACGGAGCAACTGCCTACACCCTCTGTGGACATCGTCGGGCATGTCCGAGGCTGCTCCTCCATGATCATCGATGATGTCGTTGAACTGGCATTCGCTTCGTTTTTGTTTGGTCAAATTCTGGCCGCCACTCAAAGGATTGACGGAGGTGATTTCTGGGCTTGGCTTGATTTCTGGGTGCCTTTAGGTTGACGGTTGAGTGATGAGGTCTGTTGGAATCTGTAGGTTAGTGAATTGGCGAAACGATGTTCCTTGTATTGTGGTGGCATTCTCTCGAGTTCATCGGTCCTTGCTCGCATACGCCAATACAGCTTTTTCATCAGGTGTTATCATCATCCGTGAAAGCCTCGTACTTATCTTGCTCTTTTTTTTTTTTTTTTTTTTTTTTTTTTCAAAAGGCCCTTCAAAGTGTCGTCCAAAGTGGGCATTCAAGGTGTCCTTCAAAGTCCAATAGTATCAAAGCATCTGATCTTTAGGCGCCAATGTCCCCGGTACCAGGATAGTTGGTGATATCTGCTAGCTATAAAAATGCCAACATATCTCTTTCCTCGTCATTCAAGTCTTTCCCATCCTGAAACATGTTTAAATCCAGGTGAACCCCAGCATTGACCTTTGTATTTTCCTCTCTAATCGTTACTCAATACAGTATTCATATTCTTGCTGCCTGTGCCATGCTACCCTTTGTGGCAAACCTCACCGATCTCACCGTACCAGCAACCAATAATGCTCTCAATCCGGTTGTCATTACCTGGGTTTCTGAATCCATAGATCAGTACGTATCCGCCTTTTTTGGTGGGAAAACTGGGCTCACGCGTTCGTGAGTGTAAAGGCCTTTCACCCTCACCCTTATGCATGACGAATTCATGCCGGTTATACTCACTGCAGTTCAAGCAATCAATCCAGCGCTCAACACAGTCACTGTGATGTTTCCTGCCACAAGTCCCATCGGGTACGTATCTCATACTACTTGGTGTCTTCCGAGTCAGCTCCTTACTAAATAAAACCCCCTCATTCATCTAGTGGTGGGTACTGGTTGCGAGCTGACGCTTTGCTCAGTACGGAAGCTATATCCAATAATTTTGCCATCACCAATTGAAGCTTTTGAACTCTTGCTATGTACATTTGCGAACAACTTGTATTTGTATTTGGAGCGAATGGATTGACTACGAAGTAGTGAGATAATGCACCGACCTAGGTCGTTCCCCTCCAGTCTGCAATCTCAAAGTGATATTTGCTTCACCGACAATTCGTTTACAACAGGAGCATATTTAATGTCCAAGTATATTCCCCACTCCGTTACTACTAATTGATGCTCCTACGAGAATCAAGTGCGTAGTACATTCAAAGCAAAATATCCGATAGTAACCAGTAACCAAAGCTTTCTTATCCAAGTTCCATATCACTAAGATTCCTGATAATTTACATCACACCCTACTACTGTCTTTGACCAGTTGGCCGTGACCCCAAGCTCCGCCTCATTTGCCTTGGCTGCTGCATCGATTGTCCGATTGTTGTTGTAGCTGAGGTCGAGACAACATAAACTGCCTTTGGAACTGTGACGTAGCCGAGTCGTCGACCACTGAGGCAGGAGAAAACATTGGCAGGGGAGACGCATCTGCATCTGGGATATCATTGGCGATTGACAGGAGCAATTGAAGAGGTAAGAGTGAATCCCCTAGTCAGATTCACTCCTGCTAGCGGTTAATTCAACACAGGAGCTTTCACGACGTTCACGTTTATGATGGGTCGCAAGAAAACGAATGGACGCAGAGCGTCATCACCGTCGTCGGAAGCCTCCGCTCATGAGCCAATAGCGTTGTTGATGACCACCGGTGCATCAGCCTGTGTAGATGTACGCGGGTTTGGATGCGACGGGATGCAAGAAGAAAGGGATTGTATTGGGAACCGTGGAACTAAAAGCTACAGCAGAAGGAGAGGATCCTGCTGCTGCTGGCAGTAGTGAAGGGTTGAAACTAATCCATTGGTAGTCTTTCTAGTTGGTAAAGCAATTCTCGTACGTGCTAGTAATAATGCTGTATCAGAGCTGTCCTCAGTTGATGCTGCAATGCTATTTGACTCATTCACGACCCGCGCAGATTTTCCAATATTCGTTGAACGCGTTCGAGGACGCGTAAAGATAGAATATCCAAAACTAAAACACCTACGTACTTGGTTGAATCTGCTTCGATCTGTGCTGCTGCGAGAACTATTTGCCATCCGACTGGAGCTAAACGATTGATCGTACTCGGTGGTTGTTTTGGTATAATTGTTGCAATGGATACGAGGATAGATTAGTGCTGAAGAGGGAGCGCTTGCTTCGGGATCTGAAGAAGCCTGCATGAGAGATACGGTAGTGATCTGAGCCACTTCGTCCTCGAGCGACCATTCTGAGCTGGAACGTCTTCTGTGAGGAGCAGCCAACGGGTCCAAGTTTCGTGTGTCGATTTCTGTTTGTTGTTAGGAACGGAAAAAGATTTCGCTTCGTTTCCATTTCAAAAAGCTAGGCGCTGCTTCGTCGACACACTGGTCTTGCTCTGCATTGTTTCCGTACTCTCCTCGTCGTACTTGTATATTTTCATCCTTTCGTTTTCCGTTCCCTTTGATATGTACCTCATTAAGCAGTTGGGAGATGATATTGAGGGAAGAGTTTGGGAAAAAGCCCAAAGTACTCCGATATATATATTCACTTCAATACATAATATCCAATCTATACTATACTGCCACTGATAAAAACGTTGATATCGGTTGTTTCAATTTTCAATTCAAAAAAAAAAAAAAATAGACACCCATATATGGCAAGAGATACACAGCTTTACCATGCTTGTGAGACGCTCTATGAGACGCTCTATTGAGATCTACTTCAAGTTCTACAGACACCCATTGCTTGCTCGATGAATGAATGACTGCCGCTGCATCGCTCTGCGGAAGTGCGGAGAGCTCTAAAGGTGCAGAACCAGTGAGAGTGGAGTATTCTGTGCGTAAAGGCTCTTGCTGAAGAGTATATGTTAGCTCCTCGAACAAAGATTTACAGACAAAGTACAAACATTTAACGCAGTGAGAGACATCATCTGCAATCTCACTATCTCGCAAACGGCGATATTGGTAGAGACCGCCAGTCCAGCCTATACATTAGCACCCTCCTTAATACGTTATTTTCTTCGGATTAAAATAGAAACACACCTCAAATGTGTTCCTTGCATGCTGGACTCGACGCTGGAGGGCTTCAAGATTATCGCTGTCCCTCTTGGAAAACAGGACCGAACGTAATCCATATTTTCTCCTGAGCTTCAGTAGCGTATTTTGGATGTCCTGTAGATTTCTAAGAAAACACTCAGTCAGCTTTTTGATCAAGTAAGTAGGTTACTGGAAATATACCGAAAAAGTCCCTTCATGTCTCTGCGTAATTCCTCATTTTCTTGAGCAGTAGGCGACCTTTTCACCTTCCGTATTACCATGCGAAGGTACTCCCTCACATCACGCAGGATCTCCGCAACCAACTGCTTATTGCTTCTGATAGTCTGAAAGGCGGTCTCAGGAAAATAATACAAGTAGGAACAAAAAGTGAACGCACTTGTACTGCTGTGCAAATCTCAGTAAACCCCGCTGCTATGGGCTTTAGCGTGCCAAGAATAGGAACGCTATCGCACACAACAGATAAAGCACTTCCGATACTAGCAGCAATCCCAAGTGCATCTTCCGTTCGGCCAGAGCGTGGGGATAGAGGAATATCCGGCTGTCAGTTTGAGATACTTTTAAGTCAACTAATATGCATAAAATGAATGAAAGATCACTTACCATTGCGAAAGAGTATAGGTTCTCCAACCTGTTTCGGAACGTTCCCAGGTCTTTGGCGATAGTTTTTTGCTCGCTCTTGCTCAGTGAGAGCCGGAAACTCGGACTTGCAACATTATTTTCAAGATACCCAATGGTTTGTTGGAGCATGCTAAGCATAGGAAACATCACTCAATATCATTGCATGTAACCAGAAAAAGAATTTACTACGCACCGTGTCATGCTCGGAATGAACATCCCAACTAAGACACCGTCCTTCTGAACTATCTGGTTATTCTCCAATTCGAGGTTCGCCTGCATCCAAGTGCTCTCCACCAAATGATAAATGCAGTCTAATATCTGACGATGCTCTTTAAGAATGTTATACTGTTGGTTGTCAGTTAAACCAGCACTTCTGGAGATAGTTGTACGAGTCTTACATTGCTAAAAACCTTTAATCGTTCCAGTAGTATTCTCGTGTCCATTGATTCCAAGCTCGATGTGGTCGTGTTACCGCTACCGCTCTGAGCTCCAATAGATCCAAAGACGTAGTCAAAGTTTGTTGCCGAGAAGTACTCATGGTAGAAACACTCGAACGTGAACGTCGTAAATGGAGCATAATGGTTTAGGTGCGGCGAGTGAAGAAAACGTTCACTTGATCACTGTGAATAGCTAGGCTGAGACGGACGGAAGTGCAGAGGGTGGAATATCGATACTAGGACCTGGACAAGGAGATGCGGACGAAAAGAATAGCTGTGGAATAGGTGTAGAGCACAGGCACTACAGACGCCAATGGCCTGATGAAGCTTTTGGGCGTTACCCAAGTAAACAGCGCCTCATATTTGACAGGGTAGGTCAGAATCACTGGAAGAGCACAAGCTGTTACTGACCTGTGAAACAGATTGGAACCCTAGACAGAGCATAGAGATAATTTGGTTTCGACGATGAGTACTTACATGATCGTTGAAGCGCCTGTACTTACTTGTGGGCCGGTCATAACGCTCTTTACTACAATATAATATACAAAAATAATGCCTATTCGTTACACTCACCCCGCAGCCTGCGTCCTCTCCAACATCTTATTCACCGCAACAGGTCTCCCACTAGACGGATGCATCATATCACTCAACTTTTGCTCTCGCATGCGTTTCAAGAGCATGGGTAGGATGAGAGGTGTGATGGTGTGTCCGTAGCCGAAACGCCATTCGGGGCCACCAGACGCAGTGCCAGTTCCAGCCCCAGGTGTCGCACCCGCACTTTGCTGCGACGAAGGAGACCCAAAGCTTCCTTCTCCGAATAAATCTTCCATCAACCCTGTCCGCGATTGCGATTCTGGTGTGCCAGAACCTGACCCGCCCCCAACCCTCTTGGTCATAGCTGGACTGAGCGTTCCATACGGAGACGGAAATCGTTGCTGTTGTGTTGGAGGGAGCCTGAGCCTCGATCCCCGGCCCTGGAACAGCGCCCGGTTCCTCCTTGTATCTACTCCATAAGCTATACAAAGCTATAATCTCCTGCGAGATGGTCGATACCACGGAAAGAGATACATTGAGATCTGCTAGGAAAGCAACGGGATCTTGCCTTCTCGTCGTCGTCTCGTCAAATATAGTATTCTGAGTCGGGGTATGAAGGACGAGAGTGAGGTAGATAGCAGATATGGCGATAAGGTGCGGGGGATAGAGGAGACAAAGCTGAGAGCGGTAGGTGTCGTTGATGATGAACCAGGCAGTTTGTAATGCGCCTTCTGATAATTCGAGTTTTCCCCTGCCAGAACCCCAATACTTAGGCCCATCCTCAGCTCCAATCCCCGTTCCCAACTCCCCTGCCTCCGCCTCAACCTCAGCGTCCTTCCTACACAAGGCAAGCAAGGTGCGATACGGATGAAAAACAACCAAATCACACTCCAGATCATCGACAAGATAAAACTCCATCTCAGCTAGTTTGGAGTTGTCCGAGGGAAAGGTGGGTTTTCCTGGGCCTTGTTGGCTGAATAGAGTACGGGACTCGGATACGACGTTCTTGATGTGGACAGGAGATTCTTCGGCTTTGGCTGCGACGTAGCAACATGCGGAGAGGACTAGGTACGGGTCGGTTTCGCAGTACGAGTTTTTGAGGTAGAAACGGTGGAAAAAAACGATGGCGGTCGAGATTACTCGTTGGCGGAGTTGCAGTTTTTTTCCGAGCTTGGAGATTACTGCGGGTAGTGTTAGAGTAGTTTGAGCGAATAGTGTATGGACTTACAGTTGGCAAAGTAAATCTGAAAAAAGCCCAGGTGCTCTGGCTCTGCGACATACAGCACATCGTCTGCTCGAGCCTGCTTCAGTGTAGCCCGGTCAACGATCCAGCGTTTACTGCGGTAATTAAGAATGGACAATGTCGCAGAATAAAGTATCCTCGCTCACTAGTGTGAACTAGCCCAAAAGTCGGTGGCCATGGCGCGCGACCAAGACAAGTCGCGAGGCGCTGAATGAGCGCTCGCGATATTCTTTTTCTTTTCTTACCACCATGTTCGCTGCTCGTACCACAATCGCTACTGTTGACTGGGAGGATCGAATACCAATGCATAAGTTCGCCAAACCTTGTACCTGAACCGTGAAATACAAACCTTTGTTCATAAAGCTATCCAAAGTCCCAACATCAGCACCCGTACCGCGCCAACTTCCCTCCCCGGTCAAACGGATTGGAGCCTACAGTACCGCGCGGTCGATCAACGTGTTTGTAGATTTGCTTGAGATGAGAGAGTGGAGGATTGAGCTCGGGGCTGTTGAAGGGTTCGAGGCCATGGTCACTTTTCTTCTCCGTTTTCGTTTTCGGTTTGTTTCTTAACAACAGTTTTTTCTAAAGCAACATTGTCAATTCTGTGACCTTTTACCAACAGCTTCACTCCCCTTAGCGATCTCATCCGGACGCGTACAGTACTCAACGCTAAACATTCGAGGTTCCGGCCAGGCTAAACTTTCAATTCTTACATCAATCGTCAATCGTGTTATCTAGAACAAGCATTAACTTCCGGCTCGGCCTCAGGTGCCTCCTCGAGTTGGAACGTTAACCCTCACTCAGAGGAAGTCATGCCGGCATGGAATCAGCTCCGGGACAAAACAAACTCTCTGGTCGGTATCCAAATCTAGGTCTGGCTCTTCTCAACACTAGCAATACCCCCCGTCGTCTGTCTTCCCAAGAATCGTGTTCGTTACATTTCTATCGACAATACCTTCACCTGCGTAAAATCACTCCTGCTCTCCCTGGACCCTCGTCGTCTTCAAAATGATGTCGCAATACTCGAGGTGGATGTTTTGGATATATATATTGGGGCCGACAGTTTTCTCGGACGGGTCATTTGTGATGATACGTTCTGACGGCTGACGGGACGCACTTGATCAATTGGTTGCTCCGTACGCCTTTGTACACTGCTCGTACGTAGTAGGCTTATTCATCGAGATTCAAGGGTTCATTGGATTTCAAACCCGAATCTAACTAAGCTCGACGTCGCAATAACGAATTGGGCTCGGTACTACGTTCTCGGAATCCGCATGAAGAGGATGAAGACTATATTTTCCTGGGTATCTGGAGGAATTAAGCTAGTTTGTGTTTAGGCTCGAGCGGGTTGGATCGGATTCTGGAGGCGAAGGGCTGGCGAGTTTGGCACTTGGGTATAGACTCGATTTCCATAAACGGTATTCTCCGAGTCTTCCTTGCTCTTCCTCAAATGATATAAATAGCACGCAATACTGTGATCGTTGAAGGCCTATTTGCGTATGGTGTTTTCGCCTCCCCGTAAAGCATATAACACCCACAGCTTTTGTAGTCTTCATTCTTTTCGCTGTCGTGTGACTTAATGGTTCGGTGGGATCTTGCTGCGATCAGGTTGATAGCGCTCAAGAGTTCGGATAAGTAGCGCTCAAGAGTGATAAGGGCTTCTATAGCCCGCGATGGGTTGGTTGGTCTCGCTATCCCAATTAGAGCCCGTAGCCGTCTGGGAGCCGAGGCGGAAAGCGAGACTACTTCTACCCCAAAATGACTCGTGAGTTTTGAGAAATTCCGATGTCGCCCTCAAGTATTGATTCTTCTCAAAGAGCATTCTTCCTGATTCCTTCATGTGCCGTGGCTGCCTCTGCCGTCCTACTGCTCCTGCACATCTCTATCTTGCGATTGACGCGTTCTCAAGGTGATTCGGTTGTCCCAGATTGGCCAAATTTCTGTCCTTGGAGGTCCAGTCATCTTTGGATATTATCTTGTTCGACTCATGGCGTGTTTCGCGCTCAGTGGAATCACCATCGTACAATTAGTGGATGGAGAGAAGGAACGATGGACCTACATTGCCTTGTTATGCATTTTTGTGTGTTACTTCAGTTATACATTCCTTTATTATCACTCAATTTTGGTATCGCAGCTCTATTCGACAATATTGGCACTCGTATCTGTTCTTGCTAATTGGAGGTGGAGCTACAATTCCGTCCGACATCTGAACACCGTTCTTTGCGCTACACTAGCCGTATATGCATATCGGGACATTTATCCGCTCGGGACATTTGCACTGACTCCTCAAGATAAGGACGAAGGTTCGCTTCTTTGGGCCAAAATATCGTTGCTAGCTCTTGCAGGCGTTATCATCCCACTTACTGTTCCACGAAAATACATCCCTGTTGACCCCAAGGTTCGTTACGACTGTGAGAGATTTCACTCATAGCCTTCACATCCGAATCAACAGACAGACATCTGCGTTTATGCTGACGGGTCCGATATCAAGTTCACCGTATGACGATCTTCCACCTCTATCAGACTACGATTACGCCGATTACCTGACGAAACGAAGTTTTCATGTACGTTCTGTGTCTTCTTTTGCTGCATTTTATCCTGAGGTTCTATTCTGCAGCATTTTGATCCCACTGTTGTTGTCAAGCGTAGAAATGCCTTTTTCTCCATTCTTCGGGTATTCGCCAATGAAATCGCTGTACTGTCTGTTCTTGTTGTGCTTCAGGCCAGTTTGGAATTTACGACTCCTATCGGTGTTAAAAATCTTCTAGAGTTTGTATAATTTCGTGGTGAAAGTACCCTCTTGTGCTGAGTTTACCTTTCACACATAGATATCTCGAAACTAAGGGCGTCGACGCCTTCTTCAAGCCCTGGGTCTGGATTGTTGGGATTTTCATCAGTCGAATGCTGCAAACAATGGCATCTGAAATCTACCTATACATCAGCGTATGCGTTTGATTTTTTTGTGAAATGTAAATCATGGCTCACTGTTTTCGTAGACGCGCCAAGTCGTGCAGGCGAAAGCGATCCTCACAGAGACCATTCTCGAGCACGCTCTTAGGATACGTGTCAAAGCAGAGACATCTGACGAAGAATCATTTGGCCCTTCTCCCTCGGTTTCTGGGACCGCAGCGCCTCTTTCAGATGAAACAACTACTTCTGAGAGTGGAACAAGTAGCCCTGCAGATGAAGGAGATGAACAAACTTTACACTCTGCTACTCCGTCAGACGCTCGTTCTGGGGACGCGACTCTCCAGGCGGGCTCGTCCAGCGCCTCCAGGCGAACCTCTGCTTCAAATCTTCAAAAAGACGCTGGCAACGCAAATTCAACGGTTCCCGAACTTGTGCCTCCTCTATCGATCGATGACACCGATAAAACCGAAAGCTGAAACAAAGAATATTCTAGGCAAAGTAAACAACCTTATTACCACTGACATGCAGAATATCATGGATGGAAGGGATGTTTTGCGTCTGGTCATACAGTTGCCCATCCAAATCACTCTTTGCGTATTTTTCTTATACAAGGTTCTAGGATGGAGGTGGTTCGTTTCTATTATTTTTGAAGACATTCTCATCTTCTTTTCTAGTGCATTTGTCGGCTTAACCATCAACATTTTATTTTTCCCTCTTCCAAGCCTATTCACAAAGATGATTCGAACCAGACAGAAGATCAGGATGATGAAAACCGATGCCCATATACAAATGGTGACCGAGAGTATGTCTTTTACGAGCTCCCCGGGAACATTACTGAACCGCGACTTTAGCCATGGCCGTGATGCGATTGATCAAAGTTTGTGGATGGGAGACGTTGATGAATTCCAGGATTAAAGAAGTGCGAGAAGAAGAGCTCTCCTACATCTGCAAGCTTCGCCTACTCGAGCTAGCTACCGGAATAACGAGGTGGCTTTTATAGCATTTCGATCAAGTTCAACAATCGTCTCATTTATATCTTTCTCTCAAGTTATATGTATGTATATATTGATTTAGTGGCGATGTATTATTGTTGAGCTTACTTCTTCAACAGTGTCAGTACGAGCGTATGGCGTGCAACAACGTTTCATCGAAGAGTCGCTCACACGAATTAATTATTATTCGCGTCCTTCTCGGTGTGTTTTACAATCTTAATCGCTGGATCGATGTTCGGCTCGACCTCCTTGGAAATATATTCTCTGCAGGCCTAGCTGCCTATCTAGTATACTTCTGCGGTCAAACAGCTTCTAACACTGGGTTCTCTCTCGATCTCGCAGGTAAGATCGTTCTTTCTTTCCCACTTCGCTTGTTTTGATTCGTCCGCAGTTCTATTTACAAGCTCCATACTCCACTATATTCGCATCATTATGATTTTCAAATCAAGACTAACAGGGTTTTTTTGTGTTGTATGTGAAGGATCCTCGCTCATCTCTACCTCAAGTCTGGAGCGCATCAATGCCTATATCGAGATCGAGCAAGAACCCAGACCAACGAGGGGGGTGTTCCTCCTGCATACTGGCCATCGAGTGGAAAAGTTGAATGCAAGATACTCGCCAGGTGGTCCACAGGTGCTACAAGATATCAACTTCCATGTCAAATCGGGCGAACGTATCGGTGTCGGTACGTATTAAAATCGGTTAACAGACGTATCTTAACATTTAGTCAAGTCTGGCGTACGGGTTCCGGCAAGGTAGGTAGTGTCACTAGCTCAATGCGCATTGCTGAACGTTATTTACAGAGCACTTTGATGTTGTCCCTCCTCAGATGCATCTATACCGGTGGCGAAGTGTATCTCGACGGTATTCCAATTTCAACTCTCAATCTAGACAATTTGAGAACCAAGATCACAATCATCCCTCAGATTGTATGTGTTTCTATTAGCTAGACTTCTCTCTAATCCAACACAGCCAGAGCTTCTAAGCGGTACTGTTAGACGGAACCTCGATCCTTTCGACCAGTATGACGATGCTGGATTGTATGATGCACTACGCTTGGCAGGTCTGTATTCCTGTTCAAAGCGAAGATGAAGATGCTCGCATTGGATCGCATTGGATTGGACACTGCTATTGCAAGCGGAGGAGGTAATTTATCCATTGGGCAGCGTCAAATTCTCGCTCTCGCCCGAGCATGGTTCGCGAAAGCAAACTGCTTATCTTGGATGAAGGTCAGATTAATCCACTTGATATTACGATGTCTTTTTGACTCGGTTTCTGCAACAGCAACTTCGGCCATCGACTACAAAACGGACGCCGTCATCCAGTCCTCGCTTCGGCATGAGCTCAAAGGTGATGTTACTTTGATCACTGTCGCTCACCGTTTACAGACAATCATGGACGCTGATAAGATTGTGAGTGGATCGTTTCCCCGTAGTGAAACGTCTAATGATTATTGGACAGATGGTCTTGGATGCAGGAAGGATTGTAAGCACGTTTTCTTTCTCATTGAACCTTTGAAACTTATGGGTGCGCATCGATGTATTCTAGGTTGAATACGATTCTCCAAAAGAATTACTGAATAACAAGGCAGGACACCTCATAGCTTTAGTGGATGAATCTGCCAATAAAGAGCATTTGCACCAGATGGCTGAAGGAATTGATCCTATATGAGAAAATGGTAGCTTGAGCATTAAGGCTTGTTGATAGACTGTAACAGAGTTCAGTCTGGGGACCTATGGATTGTTGATAAGGCAGGGAAGGTACAGTGAGCAAATGGATATCTTGATTCATGGAGAAGAGAAATGAACTCATCATATCCAGAACTCAACACAAAACTTGCACCTATACTCATCTCTGGCCAAGGTTACAACTTCCGTTGCGTAGTCAAGCACTGTCTGTTCATCATCTCCATACGTACTGTATGTGCTTGCGCATGCTAGCTCATCATCAGCGACAGAATCGAAACAAAGCGATTACTAAACTAAAACGTTATGTATGGAAATTAAATTCGGCTTAGAATTTGTGGTATCGAACTCTTTACTCTTTGCACTACCTAATACTCAATTGTATTTGGATATTCTCTGACAAAAAGCAAAGTCATAAGTGCGAAATGGGCCAATTGCATTTCAAGAAAGCAATAACATGGATACAAATGAAGATGTACAGTAAAAAATCCATCAGACAAACACCCATCTCCCTGACAAGTTTTCTAAGTCACTCTTGCAAGGACCCAGAAAACGAGCCAAACGTCCTCGAAACTCTCGAAAAGAGAGCCATGTTCTCAGTATGAGGAGAGAGCGCGAAGTATCATCGACTGGATTTGAAGAAGTGGCATTTGTAAAAATGCGAGACTCGGTCAGTTTCTATAAAAAGATCCTGATGAGTATGTTCTAAAGAAACAGGAAGATGGGCGACGCAATTTTATAGCTACTGGAGGTGGCGGTGCTGCACTTTTCTCGCGCACGGACCACTTTTGTCGTGTCGTTCACGTGCGGATGCACCAGTCTCGCGTCTCATACTAGGCCTATTGGACGCCCACTTAGAGATTCCCGAGCACATCCTTTTGCAGTGCAAGCGCAGACGTTCTCTAAACGATCTTTGTAATTATATCTTGCGATGGTGGCCATCTGCATTAGATCCAATCCTGCCTTGCAAAAGGTAAAACTTCACCGAGCTCTCCACTTGCCGCGGACTCTATTTCGTCTCTTGCAGCTTTCGCCCCTTCTTAAGATCGAGGCTCGCCTCTCTACAGCATCCACGGTCGAATTTTCAAGTCAAGTTCCGGTCCTTGGATTAAAATACTGTCTTTTCGCAATCTTTAGGTTAGTGAGCTGGACATATCGGCGCCAATACAGCTTTTTCATCAAGTCTGCGAAAGCCTTGTATCTTGCTATTTTTCCCTTCAAGCTGTCCTTCAAAGTGTCCGCTAAAGTGTCATTCGAGGTGCCCTTCCAAGTTCTAATATGGGTGCCTCAGCCAACGCCCCCATTGCCAGGATATTTGGCGCTATCTTGCTGCTAACTATAAAAACGGCAACGTACCTCTTTACTCGTCATTCAAGTCCTTCTCATCCTGAAGCATGTCTCTCAAATCCAGGCGAACGCATTGAACTTCGTATCTTCCTCCATAATCATTACTCAATACAGTGTTCTCGCAATCGTTGCCTATGCCATGCTGCCATTTGTGGCGAGCCTCAGCGATCTGACCGTACCAACAACCAATAACGCTCTCAATCCGGTTATCGTCACTTGGGTTTCTGAAGCCATCGATCAGTAAGCACCTTTTCCATCTTCTTTGGTGGACGCTCACGCCTTCGTGGCTGTAAAGGCCTTTCACGCTCACTCTTATGCATGATGAATTCATGCCGGTCTTGCTCACTGCGGTTCAACTAATCAATCCAGCGCTCAATGCAGTCACTGTGATGTTTCCTGCCACGAGTCCCAGCGGGTACGCGTCTCATACTACTCAGCGTCTTCCGAGTCAGTTCTTACGAAACCCGTTATTTAGTGGTGGGTACTGGTTGCGAGCTGACGCTTTGCTCAATACGGAAGCTGTATCCAACCAGTTTTCTATCACCAATTGAGGCTTTGGAACTCTTGCTATATAGTGAATGCCTTGTACTTGGAATAAATGGGCTGACCACGAAATAGTGAGACGATGTGTTTGGTAGCTCAAGCCCTTTTGCACCGAGTTAATCCCCCTCCAGTGAATTCAACAGTTGCAGCAAAGTTGAATCGGATATGTAGTATCGTGAGTTCCAATTTGTTGCATAAAGATACCCTAAAAAGCGAGGATGTCGAGAACATTGCGGAGCATCTGGACGCGCATTAATATTGGCGGGATTTGATGAGTTCGTAACAAGATGACTTACTCTGTTGTTCAAAGGCTGAATTTAGGATGCGTATCAAGTGTCACCGTGACGTTGGTGTACTCGGTATCATAGCCCCACTGAATCGTAGGCATGGCTTTTATTTCATAGGAACATGCTTTCCGTGGAACTCAAACCCGTATACAAGCTCATTCAGGTGCGAAATAGTGAGAGCATTGGACGACTCGGAGCTACTACTCCAGTGTTTCAAGGAACCCGGGAGGATGTAGAGCAGGAAATGAGTGACGTATGGAAACCTATGCAAAGTGAGAACGATGCGCCAATGAGTCACCGCGTTTAATGAGGCCATGAAGGAGAAGTATTGCAATGACGTTGCGCGAAAAACAATGCAAGGATCAAGCAAGGATGTTCAAGGATTAAAATTCTGAGATTCAAGTACTGTTACTATAATTACGGTATGCTCTAATACAATCAAGTCATTTCGCGTTCATTCGGCCCCTATTTACAGCAGTTAAGCGCCGCTCCTAAGGCTTAAGCGCCAACTGACCCCTAAACCTCCTAATATCGATCTTGCACGCACCGTGAACTGCGTACAATTAAAACTGTGTTGAGGTAATCATAATGAGTTCTATATAATATAAGCTTGAAAGCTTGACAGTCGACGGTGTTCCTTTCGCTGGCTACATCAAGGATGTAGTTCCAGTAGGCTGCACGTTCACTGCCAGATATCATCATGAATGATAGCGTGCACTGTACGAATGCAGTTACTGGACAGCGACTGTCGAGTCGAGTCTTCAACGTCTTTTTTAATTTAATTTTACCAGAGTTGACCAAGTGACCGGATTCAAATCATGCGTTAAATAAATAAACAAAGATGGCGGGTACTATTAAAAGCAGGTGTAAATCGACTTTGAGCTCTGAGCGACCTTTTGCCTGTTGATGCTCTCATTCAGACTCGGGGTTACTTCTCATCCTCCCAAAAAGTATCCAGTCAGCAGCGCTCGCATTCATTGACCTTTGACATTAGTGAGGATTCAGAGCATGACGACAAAGAACAGAGTGGTAAAAAGAAAAGAAACTAGTTCCTACCCACATCGGAGCCTACGCAGACTGCACTTCCAGGCTGCCTCCAGGTCCCAATGCGACCGAGTCAGAGAAGAAAGCATACAAACGGTACCTTAGTACTGTGGTTGCGCGAAAGAATCGGCAGCATAAGCTCGAGCACTAGAGGCAAAAGTAAGTAGAGGAGCAGGAGAAATATAAGTATGTGGAAAACGAGGTGCAAAGTTTTGCAGGAGATACTGAACAGTCGTGATCTTGCTTTTAACTTTGAAGAAGACTCGGAGTCGGGGAAAGAGGGAAATTAATACTGAATTAATTGATTGTGGTACTGTACTTCTGTCCTTGGTGCATGATAGTGTTGGTTGTAGAATTTTTTGATCGAGTTGAAACTTCTCGCAACGGCCTAAAAATTATTCACTCCCGGCGCGGCGATACCCTATTGATACCCTATGGGACCTCTCTCGGGCTCAACATCCCGAGATCGCACCGTAGAAAGATAGTATCTCACTTCCTTCAATCTACCGCTGCAAAAAAAAAAAAGCTTTCAATTGGCCTCCTTGATGCATATTCTCCGTGTATGTACAAGAAATACCTTGTACCTAAGCTTGGCATCATATTGGCCGAAGATTTTGCAAAAACTAGTACTAGTCGCGACAACGCTCAGCCTCTCTGGTGCCTCTTTCACAATATCATACACCTACAAGTTTTTACGATGAAGATCCGTTGTGAATGTGTTAAAACTTAAAAGCTTCTAGTTCATATCTCGAAAATCAAACTCAGATGCTCGCGCTCTCGACCTCTTTCGTCTCTATAATGGTTTTCGTTTATGTCTCTGCTGCTCAGTCAGTGGCACCGATATATGGACAATGTAACTCTCGTTTTTCGATGACTACTAAACCTTGACGCTTGTTCTTTTTCTTTAGGTGGAGGACTCACTTGGAATGGCCCGACTGTACTATTCATATCCCTATTTAGATATATGTATGCTCATTTTAATCACCTAGACATGCGCAGTAGGATCGACCTGCGTTAAAGAAAATGACTACTTCTCGAACTGTTTCCCTGTAGGTCTTTCGGAAGAATTTTCCTTGAACTTCAAGTTGCTGAATTCATCCACGTTTGGTTTAGCTCTCAACTGCGTATACCCCAGCCAACGCTGCAGCGCAAGCTGCAGGAAAGTTATACTTTGGATCAGCAACAGATGCTTCGGAATTTACTAGCAGTGATTATTACTACTCGTATTATTTGAAGCAGCTCGGGCAGCTTACGCCTGAAAACAGTATGAACTGGGTAATGAACATTCAATGTTTCCAACCTGAGAATGGAATTTAATTTTGCACCTATTTAGAATGCTACTGAGCCTGAACAGGGTGTTTTTACCTTTGCTGGAGGTGATGCTGTTGTAGGTTACGCCCAAAGCAATTCGCAGTTGGTACGAGGTCAGTTGTAACTTTTCTTTGTGGCTCCCCGATCCATTGATTTCTTTTTTTCTTTTTGAAAGGGTACAATTGTGTTTGGTATAACCAGCTTCCCAACTGGTTAGCCAATGGTGTTTTCACTGTGGCAGAGCTTACCGAAATAGTTCAAACCCATTGTGGCACACTCGTAGGTCATTATGAGGGACAAGTGCAAGTAGTATCAGATTTATTTGTTCGTACTTGATGCTTAATTTCTCTTCAGTTGTACGTTCCTAGTCTCCAAATTACGATTTCATGGCCTAACATTTTTCGATAGACAGCTGGGACGTAATTAATGAACCGTTCAACGACGATGGTACATGGAGATCTGATGTATTCTACAATACCCTTGGTACCTCATTTGTGTCAATCGCACTTGAAGCAGCCAGTGCCGCGGATCCTAATGCCAAACTATACGTGAGTTTGCATTGAAGAACTTGTTTAACACACACCTGAGCTCATAGAACATTAGATCAACGACTACAACATTGAATTCGCCGGCCCAAAAGCCACCGCAATGATGGAGCTCATCCAGACTCTCAAAGCCTCAGGCGTTCCTATCCATGGCGTCGGTCTCCAGTGTCATTTTGTTTTAGGGCAGGTTCCAGATGATCTTCAGACAATAATGGAGCAGTTTGTTGCGCTAGGTGTCGAGGTTGCGATAACAGAGCTTGATATTCGAATGACTCTTCCTGCAACCAATGAGCTCCTGATCCAGCAAAAGGCTGACTACCAAAGCGTTATTTCGGCATGTAATGCTGTACCAGATTGCGTTGGGGTAAGTTTCGACTTTTTATTCCTTAAAGCAGTGCTCCAACTGAGAACTCATGGGCTACATGTGTAGGTAACTGTCTGGGATTAGTACGTTTGGCTCTTGTCACTATATCTACATAAGTATGCAACTGAAACGGCGTGAAATTTAGCACGGACAAGGTGAGCAAAATATGCTGGCATGGGCTATACGTTCTCAGTTTACATCGTTCTATCAGTACTCTTGGATCCCAAGTGCATTTCCTGGACAAGGTGAAGGTAACATAGTATCTTATTCTGATCCAGCTCTGCGTTTAATGACATACCTCCTTCCTGCTCTTAGCCTGCCCCTGGGACTCGGTAAGTATCACCGCTATCAGTGTATTGCTTTCTGAACATTCCCTTCCAGAGTTATGTCCAAAAGCCTGCATACGATGGTATTATAGCGGGGTTTCAATCGTAGTCAATGTTTGAGTGCAGCGAATTGTTCATCAATTCTCTTACAAGAAACCTTGGACGTGAACACTGAGTGAATAGACTTATCGACAGTACAACTTTAGGTATTGTGCTGTGTACCGGAGACTAGGAATCATTCCTGCAAGCTAGTCAGCTCAGCACACTCCTCTTCCCAATAAGGAGGGATAGTTTCGTAGGCAGTATCTTGAGCGACGCTAGTAATGAACGTCGCGGCGATACCACCTTCAACCATTTCCTGCATAAGCGAAGCGGGAAGAGTCGTAGGGCCGTCATGAAGAATGACAATTTGCTGTCCGACAGGGTTCGTCGAGTCTATGACGAGTGAACTGGGCCAGCTAAGTAGAAAACGCATTATTACGGCTCGTGGATGAAACTATGCAGTTGACCTACTCGAAATCATCATAGAACTGTTCGGCAGTCACAATAAAATCGGCGATGGAAAAGTAGGATGTGTCGGCCACATTTGTACCCGGGTTGAGGATAACCTGAGAGTTGGTCAGACTCAATGAGATGAGGAAGGTATTTATTGGTAGACTCACGATAGAATCACTTGTGACGTCCGAGCGAACTTGTTCCGCATACGTCGTGTACTCGGCCAAAAACTCGCTTGTTGCAGAGGTTTCGTCGAAGAAGATACCAGATGGGCGGTACGTCGTTGGGAAGGCCATATAGGTTGCGATATCGGCGAGGACTTCTGATGAATCGCGTGTACCGTCACCCGTTAGAACGTAGCCAACGATTTTGACATTGTCACCAAGAGCAAGTAGCTTTGGAACACAGCCTGGTAGTTGGAGTCGAAATTGGATGGACCGCTATCAGGGTTTATGATAACGTAGAACAGGAGATTTGGGTTGGCGGTGATTCTGAAGGGGTACTTTGTGAGTACGTATGCCAGTTTGTGGGTTTATGGGAATACATACGAATCGAACAACGTAGTCCAAGCGGTACAGTCAGTGTCGGGATAGATGTACAAAGGGAATATAGCCGCAGTGGGATACAACGCCTGAGCAGAAAGAAACAGGAGAGAAGCAGTAAAGAGTGACCTGAAGAACGTGAACATGGCGAAAAACTATCGTGTACCCTCCATCCCGAGTCCTTTATATGCTGGTCTGAAATCAATTCCATCTCGCAATTCACCCGCGGAAAGCCCATCTTGAGGGTGCAATAAGTTGAATTGGGGCCAGATTGTTACTCATGATCACTATTGATACCAGGTCCAGCACTTCACTTCAGAGGCCTGGAAACAGAAGCTGAAACGTCCAGCAATCGGGCTTGGTGGAAATTTTGAGTGTGATTTGGCCCGTCATTTATTTTGAGCATTCTCGCCTTTTAGAATGAGATCTTTCTCTCCTCCGATTCGGAGCCGGAATCGAAGGACTTAGAGAAGCTCGTAATATTGATGACAGCAGAAAGCGGGCAGACATTCCGACTTGCTCCTTCACTGTCAGCATCTCTTCACGATGATTAGCAAGCTCTAAAAACTGTTTTATAAAAGACGTTCAGTAACATTAAAGTCGCTCCCGGCACCATCTCGCAGACTCTCATGTCATCCAACTCTCAGCCAAATGGATTAAAGCAATCTAAAGCATTAATCGACTTTCAGCTTCAGCGGAACACAGCGGATCGTCCAAAGCTCAATCCAAATCCTATCAATCGCCAACAGTTTTCGTTCGATTCAATACAGGATGCTTTGCAAGCGTACAAGGACGGAGAATTCCTGGTGGTAATGGACGATGAGAATAGGGAAAATGAAGGCGATTTGATTATTGCTGGTCATCATTGTACGACAGAGAAAATGGCTTGGATGATTAGACATACAAGGTGCGCTCTAAAATCCAGCAGCATCGTCGAATGATGTTGATCGGATAATCAGTGGATTCATCTGCATCTCTCTTCCTGGAGAGCGTCTTGCAGAGCTGGATCTTCCTATGATGGTCTCCGAGGAGAATCAAGACCCTCATCGAACCGCATACACCGTCTCCACAGACTACAAGCATGGTTCGTTCATCCAAGGTTCTCCTTGCTCTTGAGTTTATTTCTGCTTCATAGGGACGACAACCGGTATCTCCGCTCATGACCGAGCACTCACTGCATTCGCTCTCTCCTCATCCACATCCATATCCTCCGACTTCACTCGGCCAGGCCATCTACTGCCTCTTCGTGCACGTCCAGGAGGCATCCTGACTCGCAGAGGACATACCGAAGCCGGAGTCGACCTTTGTAGACTCACAGGTCTTCCCGAGGCCGGAGTCCTCTGTGAACTTGTCAATGATCTTGACGAGGACATCAATGGAGAGATGATGAGGCGCGATCAGTGTCGGGCGTTTGCTGATAAATGGAACCTCAAAATGATCAGTGTGGAAATGCTTGCTGAATTCAGGAGGGACCTGGAAAAAGCGTAGGAAACGCTTCACAAAATCAGCGCTGACTAGAGTTATAGATGTCAGCAGCCTGCAATTATATATTTTCAGCTTAATTCTTGGCTTAATCGAATGGAGTGTCTTTTCTGAATCAAATTCCTTGCAAATGTTGGAACTTTGCGCTCGGTAAGACTTCTGTATCACAAACACATTTCAGTCGACGTTGCGTACTCTCACTGGGCGGAACCGCGGAGAGAAAACGAATGGAGTTTACGAGGCGGCGGTTTATAAGTGCCCAACTTCATATCGAGTCTTTCTTCGGATTGCACACTTATTCATTACCAAGTTTAGCTGCTTCAACGATTTCTTTTCACGTCCATTGAGATACGTAGAACACGGCAGGCCTGAAATACTTGCGCAAAACATATTCTCCTTAAAATTTACTAATACTAAAGTCCAACTACTACCCGATACGTGTATCGTATGTACATGTACAATTAAAAAGTCCTAGTCCTTTAAACACGAATAAAAAACGTATAATAACTCTTTAACAGGAGAACTTCCAAGAGACGATCCAACCTAGTAGGCAAAAAGTTCATTCAGCCACATTTCAAGACAATTCAAGTTATGCAAGCATCATACATTGCCAAACGTTCCGATGGTACCTCGGAATTCTTTCACCAAATCCTTATCAAAACTCCACCACGCCC
>ML769580.1:100624-128227 GCA_009733575.1 Gymnopus androsaceus JB14
AAAAAAAAGAGAGAGATACAACAATTATACTTGATGGTCTGGCTTTCATAGCCCAGAATGATACTCTGTACTTGGAAGAGGAGGAAGCTCTTGAGTTCGCATATGCCAACCGTGCAACAATTCATGACAACAAGCCCAAATCATATGCACAAGCTATGTGTCGCCTGCTGGAAGAAGCTGCGCAGTGGCATCAAGCTGCTGTCAATGAGATCAATGCTCTTATCAAGAATGGTGTCTTTCAGCTTGTCAAGCTTCCTGATGATCGTAAAGCTATCGGGAGTCGCTGGGTTTTCAAAATCAAACGGAACGCAGATGGATCCATTGAGCGCTACAAAGGAAGACTAGTTGCCAAGGGATACACTCAACGTTGGGGTTACGACTACACAGAAACTTTTTCACCTACTCCCAAACTAGCAGCCATTCGTGCTTGTCTTGCTCTAGCCGCTGTTGGAGACCTTGAACTCTGGAGTGTAGACATATCTTCTGCATTCCTCAATGGCAAGTTGAAGGAGGAGGTGTATATGGAACAACCGGAGGGGTTCAAGGAAAAAGGATCCGATTACGTCTGGCGTCTCACAAAGTCCTTATATGGACTCAAACAAGCCGGTAGGGAATGGCATAAAAAGCTCCACGAGACACTCACGTCAAAAATGGGATTCAAACAAGTGAAATGTGAACATAGCATTTGGGTTTATCAGCGCGGCAATTCGCGAATCATCATTCCTGTTTTCGTTGATGATATGACCATCGCTGCCAAGACCACCAATGAGGTGCAGCACATCATCTCACAGTTAAAAACCCATTTTAAACTTCGCAATCTCGGTCCCACTTCCTTCCTACTCGGTATTGAAATAATCTGTGACCAATCCAAACGAATTCTCACTATTTCCCAGCGCCAATATATCATTGACCTCCTTGAGCGTGTTGGCATGTCCGACTGCAACTCTGTCACTACACCACTTGAACCCGGTGTTAAACTCTCATCTGAGCAGTCTCCCAAAACACTGGAAGAGTTTGAGGAGATGCGGAAGATCCCATATCTGAATATACTAGGTGCCATTTCTTACCTTGCTCTCGCCACCCATCCAGATATTGCTTACGCCGTAAGCGTTCTATCTCGCTTCAGTAAAAATCCTGGACTTGCTCATTGGGCAGCTCTCAAACGTCTCCTTCGATATCTAAAGGGGACTATTGACTATTGCATACAGTATTCAGCACATAACCTAGAGGAAGATGGTTCCCTTTTCCAGACATACTCCGATGCAGATCATGGAGGAAATCCAGATAACGGGCGTTCAACCACTGGATTTGTAGTTAAGCTGGGCGGCGGAGCAATCAGCTGGTCCAGCAAGCTTCAGAGTTTTGTCACTCTCTCCACAACTGAAGCCGAATATGTTGCCGCTGTTGCCAGTGGTCAAGAAATTCTTTGGTTGCGAAACTTATTCACCGAGTTTGGTTATCCTCAAGCTGGTGCTTCTCCACTCTTCATTGATAATCATTCAGCTCTCTCTGTTGCTCGCAACCCCGATCATCATGGCCAAGTTAAACATCTTGACTTGCGATTCTACTGGCTTCGAGATGAGGTTGCTGATAAGAAAATTCATGTGGAACATTTACGGACTGATGAGATGCCAGCAGATGTTCTTACCAAGGCATTAACTCGAGAAAAGTTCCAAAAGATGGTCGGTTTACTGGGTATGCGTCCTCTGACTCCTTAGTGCCGTTTGTTTGAGGGGGAGTGTTGGAATATACGAACTTAGGCAAACGGACTCTACGGACCTTAGATTAGATTATTACATAACCATAGAATCTTGTCCTGAGGAACGGCGGTCAATGCTCTTCAGCATTGACCTTCCACTTCCGTTCCTCAGGTGAGTAGTTAATTACTTTATTGTCAATA
Organism: Gymnopus androsaceus JB14; assembly: GCA_009733575.1. Taxonomy (NCBI): domain Eukaryota; kingdom Fungi; phylum Basidiomycota; class Agaricomycetes; order Agaricales; family Omphalotaceae; genus Gymnopus; species Gymnopus androsaceus. The sequence continues at coordinate 102,525 of ML769580.1, forward strand.
TAATTAAGCATTGACCTTCCACTTCCGTTCCTCAGCGTCGCTTCCCGCAACAATAGTTGGCCCTAAGAGGGGTCAAATCCCCGGGATATCCCAGATGGGATAACCTGGATATCCCATCTGGGATCACCCAAGTGTCCGGGGTCCTGGCATGGGGGACCCATGGGACATCCATGGGATATCCATGGTCTTCTTTCAGGAAGCTGCTATACCTGCCTGTCTTATTTAAATTCATATCTACTTATCTACCTGCAGTTAGTAGGTCTCTAAATGCACTGTTACATCAGCATATAGTATACCAATCCTTCATCTATTGTTGAATACTACTACTGCTACAATACCATTTGTTTTTCAATTACACTACATATATCAATCTGTTTATATGAATAGAAACATCTTAAGTATTTACATACTTTGAGAACCCTTCACTGTCATGTCTTATTATTGCAATGTTTAACTTGGCTTGGCCTTACATACATAACAGATATCCCACTCAGTAGCATAGTTGAGATCACCAACTAGGCTCAAATTGGATATCCCACTCAACTGAGTATGTGGGATTCCCAGTTAGCAAGGTAGCTGGATATCCCACTCCACTGAACCCTGAGTATGGGGGATTCCCACATAACACAGTAACCTGGGGGTATTCCCATTCCAACTGAACTATGTGGATTCCCAGGTAACAGGCTAGCCTGGATATCCCACTCAACTGAGTATGTGGAATTCCCAGGTAGCAAGGTAGGTGGATATCCCACCCACCTGAGTATGTGGGATTCCACATAAACACAGTAACTGGATATCATCACTGACTATGTGGATTCCCAGGTAACAAGGTAGCTGGATATCCCACTCAACTGATATGTGGATTCCAGGTAGCAAGGTAGTGGATATCCCACCCACCTGATATGATTCCCACATAACACAGTAACTGGATATCCCATTCAACTGACTATGTGGGATTCCCAGGTAACAAGGTAACTGGATTCTTAACATACATAGATAATAGAGTAGATAAAAAATTGCATGTTTCTACATATATATATACTACAAGCCTTCTTCATCCATCTCCATCTCCCAGTACATTATCCGAGAGATCAAGTGCATCAATACGCTCAATCAAGCCTAAGTCTAAATCATCTTCATCAAAGTCACTATCTTCACTCTCCTCATACTCAACTTCAAATTCTTCCACAAGATCACTTTCAACCTCCTGCATTGCTTGAAGCAATTCAGCTCCTGTTGGTCCCCACGAATTCCATTGGGTCCTCTCGTGGTAAAGCTGCTAATGCTTTATCCCATACTACATACATTTGCGCAAGATCCCTTCGTCGTTCCCGCAACTGATGGAGTAGATTCATGTCTAGTAAAACATATATCACAATGTGAAAACCAATTCAGATTTACCCACATACCTTCGGTATCCTCCATCGCTCTTGCTACAATCAACCACTCCTCCATAAACCACTCCTTTAGCGCCAGCAGTTCATGTTTTAAGCGTAGAAACTCTTCATCACAACGATCCCGAAGCAAAATACCTCGAATGCCAGTTCTGACATGCTCGTCACACAACCACAAAGGCGGTTCAGCTGTGTCATCGTCATCTGACAGGCCAATATCATCCCAGATAGAATCGTCGACGTCCAGCGAGAAAAGTTCCTTGATCACAATTGGTTTCGGAGCCACTGCATTAGCTGGAGCACGCCTGGATTGAATCAAACCAGTCATTTTGCTGCAGAGCTCATTGTATTTCTTTGCTAGAGACTGGATACCGGGATCTCGACAGTGTAATGGAGTGCTCCGTGTGATTTTGTAGCTTTCGTTCCGAAGCTGAAGATACGACTGCATCAGAAAACAAACCCAGCTCAAATGCCAAGTGTACATACTATTCATCTGTCGCCGGAAGGATCGTTCCAGTCGATCTCTTTCAAATTTGCGGGAGCGGAGCTTCTGGCGCAATCTCAATTTCAAAGCTCGTGCATTCATACGATGCATGATGAACGGGCTGGATGCGAGGTGTCTGTATTGAGTTCTCGCCTGTACTCCTAGCGCATGCTCCTTGGCGGTGAGGACTGACTGAGTCTTCTCGAGTTTTTCCCTTAAAGGGTCCAGCTCTAGCTCCGCTGTAGCAACTTCGTAAGGCTCTGCCGAGATATCAGTGATAACATTCTCGAGGCGTTTGACACTGTCGTGTAGAGTATCTCGTGCCTTTCGCAGTCGAAGAGCTTCTTCCACAGCCTTCTTGCCAGATGCCTTCGACTGACCTATACATTCAGTTAATACAGACTCGCAATGTATAGTCAAAGGTAACACACGAGGAAGTGGCTTAGTCTGCGACTCAACCTGTAGCCTCCATTGCTCACGAAGAAAGTCCGGGTTGCACATTGACCAACTGACATCCTTCTGAGCTTCTTCGCGTCTTGTTCAGGCGTGTTTCCACTTGCGTGCTAGCCACAAACCCAAACCCCACAGACTTTCACGATCTAAATGTTGAATCTGCGAGTCTAGCGTGTATAGATGCTGGTGGTGCTGTATAAAAAATATGATAGAGAGATATATCAGCCAAGTTAATGCGTTGTCGGAAAGAAAGAAAAAACTCACTCCTGCACACTCTCAAGTAAGCGATCAACTTGCTGATGGAATGCCAAAAGCGCTCACATCCCTCCCCATCGCATAACCCAAAACCCTTGCATTTGTGCGTGGATGGTAGATACACTGGCATGGCCAGCCATGACCAAAGGCATGGAAGACCGAGATTGCGAAGGAGAGACGGCGTAGACGCTCCTGCTCAAGGAAACCCCATTTCACACAACTACGCTCCAGTTGGCAAGCGATATCGTAAAGGAGACCCACGGACCAATCATCAGGGAGATGGTCAAATAATGTATCCACGAGAGTGAGGGCGTAGTGCTGGCGTTCTCCTGGGGTGGTCATATTAACGAGCCATAAAACACGGTCGTGACGACAAAGAAGACCCATTAAAGCAGTCGAATCAAAGAACTGGGTGCTAGCCTTCTGCCTGTCGCCATCGGCAGCGGTAAAGCTTTCCCCGCAGGCGTCCAGTACCGAGTTTGGTACCCGAAGAGAACCCTCAAACCCATCTTCTTCATCCTGACTCCCCGCCCCCTTCTTTGCTTTTGTGGCGTCTCTGCTAGGACGCACTTCTTCAACAAAGTCCTTCCATGTCTCAACATCCTCTGGAGGTACGAATACAGTCTTGGGATGTTCGTGTTTCGGATCCTGAGTCTTGTGTTTATTGTTCTTTTGCATGAAACAAGCATCCAAGCAGACTAACGTGCTCAAACTGAACGAAGTAAGCAAAAAGCGATATATACATGATAAATAGCTACATACCCTTCTGCGAAACGAGACTTGCCACCAAAACAAATTGGACACCTGGCACGAAGGTAGTCGGATGGACGCGTACGCGCCTCACCCGTGCTATCTCTGCGACCTCTCTTACTAGGTCGTTGATCATCTTCATCATCGACAAAGGCCGGAGAGCTTTCGGGAGTGAAAAGCCTCTCACGCTGAGAACCACTCCCCGCGGGAGTGTTGTTGGCCAAGTGATCATCCTCGGTGTCATCTACAACCGCCTGGCGCGACCTTTGCAGAACGCCATCCACAAATTCGTTGGTATATTGTTGTAGCTTATTATACCACAATAAAGCGTTTGCAAAACGCCGACGAAGAGGATCCTCAAAGTATAATCAGTTGAACTTTCCAAAGCGATAAGGAAGATGATTCACCTGTCCACGCAACTGGTATCCCTGGGATTTGAGAAAATCTTCGATTGTATTGCACACGGCGGTGTTGTTGGGAGAGATGCGAAGGAAAAGACGTGTTACAAAGTCCAAAACACGAAGATCCACAGCCAAGCTGGGGCATAGTGGCGCACAACCAAAAAGTCCACGTTTCATAAGCTGAGTCGGGGCGGTTTGGCAGGAGCATGTTCTTAGAGTAATCTTTTGAAGATCTGGAGGAGCATTATGAATAACCAATGATTATAATGCTGAAAAAACACTCACTGGTAAATCGAACAACTACTACCTCAAGATTTAACCCTTTGTTGAGACATACACACTCCTGAGCCTCCAACGATAAATCTTCTGCAAGATTGGAAGATTCCCGAACGTAGTTCATGTACGGCCCAATAAGACGAGGAATCACCTCGTTTTCCCAGCGTGCAGACTGCGCAAGCCTCTTGCGCGAATGAGGCGTTGGAACCACGAAGGTTTCGCCGCCATCTCCAAATACATTGTGAATGTTGCCGGAAGAGGAAACAGCTGCGGTCATACCCCTATCATCATTGGGACGCTCCAAGAAACCCACTTGACCACGAGGGATAGGAAGATGAGTGCGCTGGGAAAGGGTCTTGCCATTGGGTAGATAGACTATCGGTCTAGCACTTCTTTTCGTGGGTGAACTTGATCGAGGAGAGCTCGAAAAGAGGTTGTAGGCCGAGCGAGGTGGGGTCTGCGCACCTACGGGATCCTTTTGGAGGTCCTTTTTCGGCAGTCGAAGGCGGGACATTCTGAGTTCACGGAGTAGAATGAGTAATTAAAAAAATTGAGGAGAAAACGCGTTCAGTAACGCACGGGATGAACCAAAAAACAGCGTGATAGTTTAACGTCGTTTCGGACGCGATAACAATGAATGATGGCTTTTCCAAATTCATTCATTATTCAACGTTTTTGTACAACAACGGAAATAAAGCTATTGTTCATGGTGGCCTCAACCACACAGTTACATCCATTTTGATGACTCAGGCAAAATACGGTATGTAGTGGCCATTGAAATTGTGCTAGATATAAGCATAGTCTAGATATAAGTATACTATCCAGTCCAAGTGTGAATCTAATATTAAAGAACTAATTTATTTTTATGCCTTTGCGTCTCGTACACGTTCCGCCAGATAAGCTTGTCTACGCTGTTTAGCTTCTTCAGACATACACCTATCCATGTGTATAATTCTCAGCTTGTCACCAAAAAGCTCCCCATGCTTCGATATCTCATACTCCGGGATGTCGTCAATTACAGATCGCAGTAGCGCTATGGTATTCTGGTGAATCGCATGCAAACCATCCTTATCATGCTTCAGTAGCCATAGGCATAACTCCTTGCGGTCTGGTGAGTAATCGCCTTCGAAGGCAGGGCAGTCAACGTGCGGGAGCCTGGCTAAAGCTTCTAGTTCGAAGTCCATGCGCTTCAGGACCCAGTTGGCAATCTCGGGATCGCGATAACGAGCTAATGGGAGCAGAAAACGGAAGTAGTCGTCCATAGCAATACGATCGTCCGCTGATAAGTCTTCAACATATCCCCAACTTGGGAGCGAGGTGTCATCGACTGTATCGTTGAAGTAAAAGGGATCGTCGGGCCAGATGTCGTCGAAGTGAACCACGGGGGTCGGGATGATAGACAAAGGAAGAGGATTGAGTGGTTTGTAGGTGGACCTTGTAGTGAGAGGTTGGCGCAACTAGCAAATAACCTGAGTAACGCGCAAAAAATCTTTGAGAGTAATGAAACTGACCTTTTTCCCTGCTGCTGAAGTCCTTTCCGTAAGGGCTTTCTGAGCAGCTCGACTGACCTCCTAAACTCAAAGTCAGCAAAAACATGTAGCACAATAAAAGAGCATACCTTTCGACTCGATTGATCGTATGGCAAAACAGTCTTATTTGATCGACTACGAGCTGTGGTTGAACGTCGAAAAGACATGGCAGATTGAGGTTCCAGTTCAAGTGCTAATTGGAGGTCCGATAGTGGATTCATGAACCAAAACCCGCACACTTCATTGTGCTCCAATTTCATGCAAGTGTGGCCTGTAGTTTAACGTCATTGCGGACGCTCAATAAATCAGACAATAGATCCCAAAAGGGCAACTCAAAGCAGTTTATATCAACTTGATCAACCGCCCTGGCATTTATTATGGAAATACTGAAAAGCTGTAATTTACATTTACTGAACACAACATTACTAGCTTTCGCGTTCTAGAAGAAGCTATTACAGAGATAAGCAATGATTATATCGTAGGTAGTTTTATTTACATAGTTCGATACAAATTCATTACTAGAGATACAGCAGTCGATATTTAAGGATGTCCGAGTGATCCATCGATGTCAAAAAATTGTCCGTTGTCAAAAAATAGTCCACGGAGAACTCCATCATCGTCCGTCCAAAATCCATTCGTGTAGACATGATCGCGCTGTTCCCGTAGTACTGTCATTGCCGCATTACCTGATGTCCTCCGCTCTCTGGATTCATGGACCTCCGCAAGTGAAGCACCACGCAGATGGAAGCGGGGATAGTCCATCATGATGGTCTCGACAAACTTCCCATTTTCTTTTACCACGGATACAACTTGAACGGTCCAAAGGGGATCTTTGTAAAGCTCCCCGTTATTGCCGTAGTATTCCGAAGCACGACGAACTAGTTTCCCAATGTGGTCACCTTCACAGACGAGATAAAGTCCAGCAGCCCTGAATGGCTTTGTCACTCCGTAGGAACGAAAATCCTCCACAAGGTCCTGCACTTGAATTGGACGCTTGTGACCAATAGCACTGTATGCCTCCGTGAGGCCGTTTATGACTCGCAGACACACCCGGCGATCCTTCTTTTCACCTTTGAAAGCAAGCAAAAGGTCATTGTCACCTAAGCCTTCCCGAATACGAGGGTCGAGCAGCCAATGACTTGAGACAGAAGGTAGCGGTGTAGGTGAGGATGCACGCGAGAGATCGATGGATTCGTGCCGACTATCATTAATGTACGGGTTTGGAGTTTGGGACGATGCATCAGTGATCATCGAGTCGCTCAAGTAGTATAGTCCTGTCGTTTCATCCCGGATTAGGTCAACTCCTGCTTGCCTCAGCAACTCCTGGCGTTCGTTAATCCACTGCGAACGAGTCTTGTCGGATTGTGCAAGTATCTCATTGACATAGATATGACGTTGATGCATTTGGTGCTGGCGTTCTTCGGCCTTCGATCTCTCCTTCTGTAGGACATACGCCTCCTTTTCTTCCTCCAAAGTATATTTCGGTACGTATCCTTCCTTAAAGTCATAATACGTAACGCCCTTATGTTGGGTCTTCGCGCGCTGTTCGCCCATGTAATCGTCGTGAATGAATCGGTGGTTGTCGCAGCGGCGCAGAACATCGTAGTCGAACCACTCCCTCGGTGAATCTGTCATGTTGGAAGTCTGGTACTCGATGAGAACTGCAATACCACTGATGCGTTTCTCGTCCTGTTTGACTTCTTTGACCCATCCGCGGTACCCCTTGCGCTGAAGACGACCGACTGGAGTGACCAGGATATCCTCCCAAGGAGATTTCCCCGTGAAGTAGGGAAGACGTGACAGCCCAGGCTCTGCGGAACTAGAGACTGTATCCAATTCCTGACTCTGATTTAAAACCAGATTCAACGGGTTCGTAGGGATTGCTTGCTCATTGTTACCAATATGAAATTTAGCAAACGGCGGCCAGGGTATGAACGGAACAGCGATAGTGTTGAGGGATAGATTGCGAAGAGTGTTTGGATGCAAGGAGAGCGTTGTTGCGATTTCGGGGATCCAAACGTCCACAGTCCGGTCGCTAACGGCTACTACCAATCCTTGCTTTCCGCATAAGGGGATGACTTCACTGCGAATCATGTTGACGACAGTGCTTTCAACCGGAGTACGTGTGATCTCCTTGATAGGTCGAACTCCTGCTAACAACTGCACCGTATCGCCTAGTCGCATCTTCTTTCGAAGAAAATGGTAAGGAACGGCTCGCTCTCTCTGGCCAACAAACTCAACCCTGCAGTACAAAGGGAGAATCTCCAGAAGTTTCCCTTCCCGTTGACTTGCGTCTTCAATACTCAACTCGCAAAACACTTCTTGCGCGAATTCCAAAGCCAGAGTACCACCGTCAAACGGAACGGCTGCAACCTCTTCACCGCATTCAAAAGACCAGGAAGAGGGAGGTGGCATCCAAGTCTTAAGGATATCAACACTGTCCACTTTGGAAAAGGACATCACAAGATCGTCGGGAAGTGTCTCCGCCAACTTCAGCGTGCTGATGTTTTGGACAGTCAGCGCGAGCCCACCACGAGTGGTTTGGCCCTGGAAAGTTACTCGCTTGCGATTAATCTCCTGATGAGCACAGGTCTCCGGTTTGTTGCAGTGTTCAATGCACTCAACCTTGAGTTTGCATTTGAATTTATTGGCCATCTGCAGAATCGCGCCGGCACCAACGAGGTGAACGGGAGAGGGGCGCCGAGAGGACTTCACCTTCTTCGGTGGTTCAGCTGCAGCTGACTCGGCGTTGGGTCTGAAGTTCGGAAATCTAATCCTGGGGATGAACAAAACCATTCGCTCTGATGAGTCAAGCTCATGGTAGTCGTCCTCGACGATAAGCCCACAGTCTCCTTTATAACGACCTCTTGTGGCCGTAACCCACGTCCCGATGCGAAATTGATCTTTGCGCTGTTCGTGTAGCCAACCTTTATAAGCGTTAAGTCCAACCACAAGATGATGTTTGGGAAGTTGGAGAGTAGGGCTGTTGGCAATGAAAGACACCTCGTAATGACTGCGAGGGTATATTGACTCGGTGGTCCAACCAGGATGGACATCACGAGGAGCATTGGGATATATGAACCCATCGCAAGTGCGTAGATAGCTCGCAAGGACGTGGTTGCCCGGAAGCATGCTACGGGCCTGAATGTAGATACCTCCGGGGAGTGCTGCCAAAGACGCGTTTCGGAGTATTTCTCGATTAACGTGGCCAACCTCGATGTCGTGGCAGATGCGTTTAACAATGGCTGCCTCTCGACCTCTCTGGAACGAATGTTAGCAATTTGACCGCATTCAAACAACGAAAAGATAGTTACCCTGCAACGAACGTAATAAATTCCAAATTCAAAGAGCTCGGCAGTCCCCCCACTGACTACATTGACCCAGGAGCGAAACCGTTCCCACTCAAATCTGCGGTCTTCTTCTTCATCCTGGTCCGGCGCAGACACAAGGGCTGTGGGACGGTTTGGGTGTGATTGTGAGCCAGAGTAGTGTGCGAGGATTTCGTCAAGATCACGACCCAGTTGCAACCCATCGATGAAGTCCTGTCGTGAACCAGGATTGGCTGCGAAAGCAGCGTCCCAGGAAGTACCTGCGTCTACTGAAGTTTCGGATACACGAGACGATTCCTCTGGTGAATTGGAGCGAGCTATACGCCGCTTTTTGTGAGGGGATTCGGGGAGGAACTCAGAGGGACGGGGAAGAGTGGCTAGATCATGAGTTCGGGCTTCAATCTCTGCGTTGAGTCGGTCTAGGAGCAGGTCCAGCCTAGAGGGTTGTTTGGCGGAAGGGAGAGGGATGGATTCAGCGGTCTGGCGTTTCCGTTCTGAAAGGTCTAGCTCTGTCTCTTCGCTAGAATCTTCTTCCTCACTGATATCTTCATCGGCCTCCACAGATACAAACGCGCGGACCTTGGAGTAGCGGAAGTATCAGTAGGGCCCATACGTAGGTTGTTTTTACATACCAAATCGGCCTTTTGGGATTTCGAATGCCCTGCCATGAATCTGGAATAGCGAAAGAGTGTTGGTCAGCTAGATATTCTCCAGAATGCCTGCTGCCTCATTCAACGGGGTGACACGTAGTCTCTCCGTCTTTTTTTCACATTTTTTTTCATATTTATTTCATTTCTTACGCGTTTTATGGCCTTGAGCCGTTCTTAAGCGTATTCCCAAGATAGATTATAACTACAACTACGGTATAATGATAAATGACGAACGGAGAGCACTTACTGAAGTACACGCAGCGTACGTGGAAGTTCAGGAGAAACTGAAAAAGTGACGTCACGTCACAGATCGTGATACTCGAGCAACTTGTACATAAGTGAGCTCGAGCTCGTCTCACGAGCGCTCACTTATGTACAGTCGTGCTCGAGTATCACCGACTCTGTGACGTGACGTCACCTTTCAGTTCTCTTGAACTTCATGCTGTACTTCGTCGTAATGGCGACTTTCGTTCAACCAGAGTGAGTATCTCTTCGTTCGTATTACTAGTAGTAACGTAGCGTAAAACATCTCAATGAAGTAAGAAAAATATACTTAAGTGGCTCAAGGCCATAAGAAAACGAGACCAAAATACAGCGAGTTTGCATTACACTCTGCTGCGGGACATGGACGCGATTTAGCTCAGCTTCTTCGCGCACAGCGTCCAAATTTTTCATTCTCGAATTGGTGTACAATAAGAATATTGCTAAACAGATTTTTATTTTATTGTTGTAGATTCTCATGCCCAGTGGCCACAATCATCAATAGCAAACAATGAACATGTCCAGCTCTCGCGTGAGCTTTATTTCTACGCGTCTAGTGACTTTTTACCGAATTATCTAGCCCGCAATCCAACTATTCACCCAAACCTTACCTGATATGCACAACACACGCCTGAACCACGCCCATACACTTGTCAACTTCATTCTGCTGGTACTGCCAGATGACATTAGTCTATCTAATGTCAATGGTGGCGCCAAAGCAGCCAAAAAAGGGAAACCTCAGAAGAAAACCACTCCCGGTGGCTCCAAATCTAAGCCTAAAGGAACCAGTAAAGCGCAGAAGGCCAATGTATGTATTCTCTTATTGATTTCATATTGCACTGTATTGAACGGTCTTTTTGAAAGACGCCACAGGAAGACTCTACCAGTCGACCTCAATCCCAAGCCCGAGTTATTCACCCAGCTCCTGCAGCTCTGTCTCCCACCACCAGAGCTATAGCGGTATTAAAATAAACCCCTACAAGTCTCGGAGGCGTATTTTAATACTAGCAACAAGTTGTCAGCCAGCCAAATATGCCCAGGGAACCCTAACCATAGTATGATAAGATGGCACCATATCTCGGGAACCAGGGGCCGTGGGAAAAAACGGAAATGGCTACACCCCTTTATTTTTCTCCCTCTTTCCAGTGGTGCCTCCGCTTAATCCTAATCTAAAATTAGGATTATGACCAAATATAGTAATAAGCACTGTTTTGGTCAGGTCTCGTTAGGGTAAGCACAAAGTGCTTACCCTAACATAGAGACCTGATCAAAACAGTGCCAAACAAACAGTGAACATAGGTTAGGGTTAGGGTGGTTAGGGTGGTTAGGGTTTAGGGGTTGAGGATAATAATGGGGGTGTGGGGGCTTGCCCCCACTGTTGAAATATTAATCAGGGTTAGGGTTAGGATCCGAGGTAGGCCTAGGGTTGGGTGCAGGTGACCTACACGAGCATGGGAAAATTGTCCGTTTTTTCCACGGGCTCTCGTTCTCTCTGTATCGATATTTCTTTTCTGGGTCAAAGCTGTGCTGACAACTTGTCGCAAATATTAAATACGCCACCGAGAACTTGTCGGGGTTTATTTTAATACTGCTAATGAACCAGCTGCTCCCACCCACGAGGAATCTCCTCCTGCAGTTTTGTCTGCCACCCCAAGGAAGTTCAATCTCCTGCTGCACCTCCGTCTGCCACCCCCGAGAAAGTGCAATCTCCTCCTGCGACTCCGTCTCCCACCCTTGAGAAAGCTCAAGGTCCTCCTGATGCTCTGTCTCCTACACACGAGAAAGCCCAAACTCCTCCTGCCGCTCCGTCTCCCATCCCCGACCAAGGCCAACTAAACAATTCTCCTCCTCAGATTAATCAATCCATCGTCGAACAAGATCAGGAGGAGGTTGAGCAATGTGAAGTGGCTCGACTTAGAGCACTTCAGACTCGGAAGGCTCTGCAGGAACGCATCGGGTTTGCAGATACAGTCTCTCGGATCGGCAGAGAGTATATCGTCAAAGCCAGAGCTACTCATCCCAGAGCCTCCATGGTCATCGAACAAAAGTTCTGGTGGGATGTTGAAGTAATAGCTCGACTCACCGAAGACGACGATACAGTAGGTGGTCTCGACGTTGTGGCTGCTTATTACAAGGAACACGCGCTGCCAGAACTGGAGTTCGGGACTTTCGAAATCGCGATGTGGGCTTACACGGTGGATGCGCAGGGCTACAAGGCTGTAGAGCAACACACTGTTGAGCTTCTCCGGACTCTTGTGATGCCCCACGCATGCCATATGGATTCAGAAGTATATTATGAGCGATTTGGCAAACTCTTTAGACTGGATTCGCTCGTTCTTGACCTGAAGGACTGTGTGGACGAGAGGGCAGAGCTGTTAAAATTTTTAGAGCATCAGCAGGCGTCGGTTAAATGCCAAGTTGAAAACAAGCCTGCTATTCTACAGTTTCTCGACGAGTGCGCCGAACATGATCGTCAGAACCGTCTCGAGCAACAGCGATCTGGAGCAGGCACCTGTAACTGTTATCTGAAGCTTGACTCTGGATATATCCCACTTAGTGTGGAGCAGGAGCGTCTGGAGGAGGAGTGTCTGGAGGCAGGAGCGTCTGGAGCAGGAGCGTCTGGAGGAGGAGCGTCTGGAACGGAAGCGCATCAAGCAGGAATCGTTGTCGTCAGGAGGAACGGGAGCCTGAGGGTCCTAAGTTTCATTGTCGTCTACGGAGTCGTCGACAGCGGGAGCAAGAGCAGGACCAGACCTGAGGAGTTGGGATCTGAGGGACAGGAAGTAGATCAGGACTCCATTTACGGATCTAAGCTCAACAGCGCGGGTGACCTGGCTGACAGCGATGAGAAGATATACCTATTCATCAGTGGGTCTTTGAAACATCCCCGTCGTTCGAGGGGCTCACTCGAGGTAGATTCCAATGATGCTAGTACTCTTTTTGACAACGACGAAGATGAGGAAAGACCTCTCCGTTGTTTGAAGCGTCGCCGTTCTACGGATAACTCATCTGACCAAGAACCCGACGTAGGACATCAGGCCAAAGTAAAGCCAAAGCCTAGGGGGAAGTCCCAGGGGAAGCGGCCCTCTGAATGGAGAGGTATCGGAGCATCTGACGGGTCAGCGGAAGACGATGCAGACGACGACGAAGACATTCCTTCCGACGACCCTTTGATGGCGAAAGGCCCTCTTCCCAAGTCCGTCAAGAATCAGATTGATACTGCGCATGCCAAATTCAAGGCTGAGATTGCTCAGATCGCTCACAAATCTGGACGCGAGTTACAGAGCTGCTACAACTACCTTGACACTGACAATCAGGTACCCAGGGCCGCCAACTGCTTCAATATCTTTCAAATTTGATACGGAGTTCACAGCGAGAAACATCATAACCCTGGTGGTACATTTATTATATCTTTTTTTTTCTCCGTCAAGTTTATTAATTGATTTTTGTAGTTACTGCTTCCGAGTGGACGAAGATTGTAACGAAGGAATATTACACCTTTCTACGAAAAAATCTGTCCGAGGGTGAGTTCCATGACAATGAAGCTCGCCGACATGTTCTCAAGGAACAATTCACGTGGTACGAGACTAACATGGAGAACTTTATTGAGGCGAAGAAGAAGAAGGGAAAGATGTCGGATTTGTTGCAGAAAATCATGCGCCCATTCATTGCCCTGGTACGTATTAGCCATTCTCATTCGTTTCTACTTCCCTGACTCATGGGTTGGAACCTACAGGCTGAAAAGATTCATATCGAGACAGGCTATCATATTGGTGCGTATGCAGTTCATGAAGACCATGAACCTCTCACCTGGGTCGCGACGACGGATCTCCAAAAGATTCAAGAAACTAGAGGGATGTAAATGCATGCCCAGGCTGCAGACTTGCATGCTTTAGTTTGGTAAGTGATGGTGCATTCTTATTTTCTCTTGGACATGAGCACTAATTATGCATGACCTAGAACCCAACGAATGAAAGCTCGGGAAATCGATGCCGATCTCGACAAGCTGGCTGGGTTTCTTCGCAAGACTTTGGGCAATGAATGCGACCACTTGCGTATGCTTTTACCAAAAATCATCCTATTTGATGCAAGTGAGATATTTTATTTCGGCTTGATTCATGGTGACTGACTTAACTGGATAGACTGACTCGTTGGCAACGATGGTGATTGCAGGGATCCCAACAAGCTTCAACTGACTCAATTCGTGAAGAATGTGTGGGAGTTCCATGTCCGTATTGTCAATTGGCCTGAGGGCGTTCCTTTCATCAAGTGTGGAGTCATGTCAAAGAAAGGGTTTCGACAAGGGTTCAACAAGGTCCATGCTATCAGCTCGGCCGAACTTAGCACCATTTGCAAAACTCAAGTCGCGTTACTTATTGCTCAGTCGGAAGGCAAGGACATTGAGGATCCTGGTGATTGCGTGGAGATGGTATCTTGGGACGAAGGTCAGTTTCCTTGGATGTAAATGAATTGCATATCTCAAGTCTTTACAGAGGAGATCGATCTACCCATCGAGGATCAGCACAACATAGCCTTGGTGACTGACACCAAGGGGAATGTAGTCGTTGCAGTTTCTAACTTGCCAACGTACCAAGCAGCCATGGTAACAGAAGAAGATCAGGAGGAGGAAGAAAATCAGGGAGACGAAGATCCGACATTGTGGGCTGATAGCACTCCACCTCGTCCGACCCGCCAACCAGTGTCGCGTGGTTCTCCCATGCCCAACTCACGTCCACGTCCGGTAGTAGCTTCTCGGGCTCCACTTTCAACCCCAACCGTTTCTCCACCAAGACCAGCAGCAGCAGGACCTTCATGCACATCTCAGACCCAATCCATTTCCCCAGCAAGACCTTCGCGCACATCTCATCTTCCGAGCAGACAGTCTGCTGCTTCACATGCTTCTCAACCGTTGAGAGATGAAAGAGGAGGTGTTCGTGGAACTCGCAGGCCACTTTCACCTGTTGGGGAGGAATCGGAGCGGCTGACGAAACAACTCAAGCAGTCAAGTGTCCCAAAGCAATGCAATGCCTTGTGCAATGCATTGAAGAAGAAGCTGGGAACGCGGAAATAAACTTGACGTTTTATTGAGTATCTTATTTTGTTAAGTGGCTGACTGTATCATCTTGGCTAGAATGTGTTTTAATTTTTGCTTGTTGTTGTAAATGAATGCTTATGTTATTTTGTCACTGTATATGCTGTTGTTGTACAGCTAACTGGTTTCTTGGTTTTATGATTATATTGTTCGCTTATGATATCTTTATTGTTTTCTGCTTATGCTTTATATGCCTAACATGTTATGCCATCTATGTAAAATTCAATGAATAGGTTCTATGTTTTTGATAGCTTTGAAGTTAGCTACTTATTGGGAATCCCACATACTCAATTGGGTGGGATATCCAGCTACATTGTTACCTGGGAATCCCACATACTCAGTTGAGTGGGATATCCAGGTACCCTGTTACATGGGAATCCCACATACTCAATTGGGTGGGATGTCCAGCTACCCTGTTACCTGGGAATCCCACATATTCAGGTGGGTGGGATATCCAGCTACCCTGTTACATGGGAATCCCAGATACTCAGGTGGGTGGGATATACAGCTACATTGCTACCTGGGAATCCCACATACTCAGTTGAGTGGGATATCCAGCTACATTGCTACCTGGGAATCCCACATACTCAGTTGAGTGGGATATCCAGGTACCCTGTTACCTGGGAATCCCGCATGCTCAGAGGTGGGTGGGATATCCAGCTACCCTGTTACCTGGGAATCCCACATACTCAGGTGGGTGGGATATCCAATTACTAGCCCAGTTGGCAATCTTAACTATGCTACTGAGGAGTGGGATATCTGTTGTATGTATGTCACTCCAAGCTAAGTTAAACATTGCAGTAATAAGACATAATAGTGAGGGGTTATTAAAGCATATAAATACTTCAGATGTTTCTATTCACATAAAGGGAGTGATATATCTAGTATAATTGAAAAATGAATTGTATGTAGTAGGATTTAACAACAGATGAATGATATTCAAGGATTGGTATACTATATACTGATGAGTGCATTAAGAGACCTACTAACTGCAGGTAGATAGGTAGATATAAATTTACATAAGACAGGCAGGTATAGCAGCTTCCTGAAAGAAGACCATGGATATCCCATGGATGTCCCATGGGTCCCCCATGCCAGGACCTCAGACACTTGGGTGATCCCAGATGGGATATCCCGGGGATTTGACCCCTCTTAGGGCCAACTATTGGGTCAAAAGTTGAGCCTAACAAGGTACTTTTTAGTAGGTGACTGAAGTGCCGTGATCTTGATTTTAACTTTGTAGAAGACTCGGAGTCAGGGAAAGAGGGAAATTAATACTGAATTGAGTGATTGTGGTACTGTACTTCTGTCCTTGGTGCATGATAGTGTTGGTTGTAGACTTTTTCAATCAAGTTGAACTTCTCGCAATGGCCTAAAACTTATTCACTCCCGGTGTGGTGATACTCTATTGATACCCTATATGGGACCTCTCTCGGGCTCAACATCCCGAGATCGCACCGTAAAAAGATAGTATCTCACTTCCTTTAATCTACCGCTACAAAAAAAAAAGCTTTCAATTGGTCTCTTTGATGCATATTCCCCGTGTATGTACAAGGAATACCTCGTACCTAAGCTTGGCATCATAATGACCGAAGATTTTGCAAAAACTACTAGTCGCGACAGCGCTCAGCCTGTGCCTCTTGCAATATCATACAACTACAAGTTTTTACGATGAAGATCCATTTTGAATGTGTTAAAAGCCTCCAATGCATATCTCGAAAATCAAACTCAGATGCTCGCACTCTCGACCTCTTTCGTCTCTCTAATGGTTTTGGTCTATATCTCTGCTGCTCAGTCAGTGGCACCAATATATGGACAATGTAACTCTCGTTTTTTGATGACTACTAAACCTTGACGCTTGTTCTTTTTCTTTAGGTGGAGGACTCACTTGGAATGGCCTGACTGTACTATTCATATCCCTATTTAGATATATGTATGCTCATTTTAATCACATAGATATGCGCAGTGGGATTGACTTGCGTTAAAGAAAATGACTACTTCTCGAACTGTTTCCCTGTAAGTCTTTCGGAAGAATTTTCCTTGAACTTCAAGTTGCTGAATTCATCCACATTTGGTTTAGCTCTCAACTGCGTATACCCCAGCCAACGCTGCAGCGCAAGCTGCAGGTAAGTTGTACTTTGGATCCGCAACAGATGCTTCAGAATTTTCTGGCAGTGATTACTACTACTCGTATTATTTGAAGCAGCTCAGGCAGCTTACGCCTGAAAACAGTATGAACTGGGTAACAAATATTCAATGCTACCAACCTGAGAATGTAATTTAATTCTGCGGCGATTTAGAATGCTACTGAGCCTGAACAGGGAGTTTTTACCTTTGCTGGAGGTGATGCTGTTGTAGATTACGCCCAAAGCAATTCGCAGTTGGTACGAGGTCAGTCGTAGCACATTTTATTTTCTTTGTGGCTCCCCGATCCATTGATTTCTTTTTGAAAGGGTACAATTGTGTTTGGTATAACCAGCTTGTTGGAATATCAAAGGTAAATATATTCTATTGAACTATACATGGAACGCTTTCTCGTAGTCTCCACTTGTTTGTATCACCATCCCATGCACTCCACTGTTATCATCTCACAGACTCCACTCAGTCTCTCACCATATCCACTTGCTCTCTCGTAGTACCCACCTCGCCATATGTAGTAGCCACAAGTGTTCACGCAGTAGCCACTTGCCCAATATATTGTTTGTACATAGGACTGTATATAAAGCCTAGTACCATACCCTGTAATACAACCATCGTCCCTCATCGATCTGTGTGATCGTTACTACTAAGTCCTGTGTGGACTTACTGCTGCTACTTCCTATTTAGGAATGTAACTCTAATAGGTTATGGGCCCCGGCCTTAACCATTGACACATCATATTGCCGTAACTCTTGTTCATGCCACCCAGGCCAGATCCTCCACCACTACGAACTCGACAGGAGATAAAATCATCACAACAAGCACCACCACCAGTAACTCGACAACGTTCCATCGCATTGGAACAAGCCAGCTCATCGAGTAGCAAAGCTGTAACACCACAGCAGAGATCAGCACCATTACCTCCCACAGACGACACTGTTCCTTGTAAAGGACACCCACACATCTTTGACATCGACGAATTAGTTGACAGGTACAAGAACCGAACCACTGGAAAGTGGAGCCAGTGCGACAAACAACATTGCCTAAATTGATACGACGTACCTTGGACAGGTAAATTAGCAAATTTTGCGAAACCCATTGTGAAAGATCAGGAGGCAATTATCAGAAGTCACCTATGACACATCGCCAACGATGACGAAGATGACGACGAAGAAGAGGATACTGAAGCACCTGTTGCTCAGCCTATAGCATCATCCTCACAACAGCATACTCCCGCTCCATCCCAGTCACCTGCACCGAAACGCGAACCAACCCCACCTACACCTCCACAACCATCTCCACAGGGCACCGCACCCCAATTTCCATATTCAAATACGGAACCACCTTCTCCACACAGATCCCCATTGCCACCAGATCCCGGATCACCAGGTGCTTTAATTGCTGATTCCGACGACGACAAAATGTCTAAAGCAAACAAAGCCTTTGATAAGGTTACAACCTTAAAGTCGGACGGATCAAACTGGGACACATGGAAAACTCGAGTGGAATTTGCAGCCAGATCTATCGGCTATCAGCGTTATTTGGAATGGAATCCGCAACCTGATCTTGCCCAAGGATCAAATGACAAGCATAGGGGAAAGGATAGTGATTTGCTGAATGCAATCATTGGCAGGTTATCGGATGGAATATTCCGCAGGTATAGGCATTACAACAACACGAAACAGTTGTGGGAAAATTTACTCGCTGATTATGATTCTAAAAACGCTCTTACTGAATCATTTTTACAAAGACAACTTCACACCATGCAATGCATGGACCCATCCAAGGTCAATAAACATTTGGACAACATGATCAGCATCCACGACGACCTCACGACTAGGGGAATCGATATCAACAATGATATATTCGTTAACACCATTATGTCCTCTGTCCCCGACACCTTCAAAGCTACGATAAATGCATTGGCTGTTTTCTCTGCCAAATCAGACAAGAAGCTCAGTCCTGCCAAGCTTATTTCCACCATTCGTGCTGAATCAATGGTACACCAAATGCGACATGATCACAAGAAGGAATCGGCAAACTACGCCGGTAACAGGGGAAGAGGAGGATTCCGAGGTCGTGGAAATTCCTTTAGGGGAAATTCCCGAGGCAGAGGCAGAGGCTGTGGAGGATCAATGAGTCGTCAGGACTCCATTTGTTACAACTGCGGAGGTAAAGGACACTTTGGAAATCAATGTCCATCGGAGAAACGCAGTCAGGCCAACGAGGCCAAGGAGACGAAGGCTCCTAAAGAGAAGCAGAAGAAGAAGTCGGATGGAAACTGGAGAGATAGGCCAAAGAACAGCGAAGTGGCATCCTCATCTATGCTTGAGGAAGTACCAGAGTCATCATGGGCAGCAATCAAAATTCCCGCTAAGCATGGGAATCTTGTCTTTGATTTTTCCGAAATAGTTGATAAATTCGAATTAGCTCTTTCATTGCTGAGCGATCACAGATTCAAGAAATACAGCTGTAATGCGATGCAAGACATTAAAATCGATACTCCACCACCTCTTAACAACAAAGAGGAGGAAGAAGTATATGTCGACGCTTACGCTGCAGCCCACAGTTACGGAGCAATTCTTTTTTGACTCCGGATGCTCTACCCACATGATGCCACTCACTGACGAACTCAGGAATCAATGGGAGATTCCAATGCGAGTCATTCAAGCCGCTAACGCGGAAACCTTCACGGCAAACATCTCCGGCACACTCCATCTCGATCTCCCCACACATGGACATGAAGTCCAGACGCTAAAGCTCCATCACACGCTTCTATGTCCAGACACTCCCAACACACTCATATCACTGGGAAAACTCGATGATGATGGTTATGCCATCCACACCGCAAATAGTAAAATGACGATCAGAGATTGCCAGGGGAAACTCGTGGGAGTTATCCCAAAGACTAACAGACAATACCAGATCCCATCACAGGAACATGCTTATTCAACTAAGATCAGCAGATTGGTATCTCTTTATGAGGCACACTGCATCTTAGGTCACCTCAACTATGCTTACGTGAAGCATATGTTCCGAGACAACCAGGTTCGTGGAACCGGATTGGATCCGAAGCAAATGGACAAACCAGAATGCCACGTTTGTATACTTGGGAAAGCATCCAGGTATCCTATCACTCAGGTGTGATCATCTCCACGTGCGGAGAATTTTGGAGACATTTTCCACATGGACGTGTGGGGACCATCACAAGTCAGGACGGTAAACCATTGCACTTACATGCTGACTCTAGTTGACGAAGCAACTGATTGGTTGGAGGAACCCCAAATGAAGTCAAAGGACAAATCATTCGCACAGTATGTGGTTCTCCAAACAGGTCTCCAAACACAGTATGGCACAACTGTCAAAGTTCTCCACTCTGATCGAGGAGGGGAATTTCTCAGTAATGAATTCATGGCATATCTGGAACGCATTGGGACATGATGACGTCTCACAGTACACAACACCCCGGAACACAATGATATAGCGGAACGCGCACATCGAACGTTGCTTAATGCAGTTCGAAGTCTTTTGATCTCATCAGGACTCACAAAATGGCTTTGGGGATTCATGATGAAATATGCGGTATATGTGTGGAATAGGATGCCAAGGAAAGCCATTGGAATGGCCACTCCATACGAGAAATGGTTTGGTATTAAACCAGACATTACTAATCTTTGAATCTTCGGCAGCATTGTTTATGTTAAACAAGAAAAGGAACCCGGCAAATTGGAACCACAGGCCCAGGAAGGACGCTGGATAGGACTCAAACCCGAATCGAATGGTCACTACATCTACTGGCCAACACGTCACACTGTCACGACAGAGAGGAACATAGTTTTCTCTGACAGGCAGATCCAACCCGTTGAAGGGGAGGATGGAAATTTGGGAAATTTAGAAACATCGGTCACTGAGTCAGAACAGCCTGTCATACCAGTTCCAGAAGAGATTGCCAAACCAATTGCACCAGATGAAGTATCTGGGAAACGAGTCAGACGACCCACCAAGAAGATCAGTTACGTCATTGAAGGACTTGGAGAAGGAAGTGATGAGTTGCAACATCTTACCACATCTCTAGGTCAGGTAACATCAGAAATTGAATCTGATCCTTTATCTGTTGCAGAAGCTATGTGACAACCTGACAGCTCCAAATGGTACAATGCCATGAAGGACGAAATCTCCAGACTCCAGGAGCATGGAACCTATACAATTGTTACTCCACCTCCAGATGCAAATATTCTCACATCCAAATGAGTCTATCAGACCAAGAAGGATGAACGAGGTCACGTTACAGGACATTGAGCTCGTCTTGTTGTACGTGGATTTAATCAGATCCCAGACGTTGACTACTTCCCAGACGAAACCTTTGCATCTGTCGCAAAACTTGCATCAGCCTGTGCTATACTCAGCATTGGAGCTGAGAAGAGCATGATTATTCACCAAATGGATGTGAAATCAGCCTACCTTTACGGGAAATTGGATGACAATGAGCGCATTTTTGTGAAGGCACCTCTAGGCATTGATATAGGGGTAAAACCAGGGCAAACTTTATGGCTTAAACTCGCACTTTACGGACTTAAACAAGCTGGTCAACGATGGTACATGCGATTCAGGGAAATCATGACCCAACTGGGATTTAAACAGTCTGATTTTGATCATGCTGTTTTCTATTGCACTAATCCCTTCACCATCATTTTCATACATGTTGACAACATGACATTGGTTACCAAAACCCTGGGCATCATGGAGAAACTGAAGAAAGATATTGGGGCCATAATCGAAGTTGTTGATTCCAGAGAAATCCATTGGCTACTTGGGATCGAGATCCAAAGATCTCTCCATAATAGGACAATTCAACTATCCCAGCGGTCATACATTGACGCCATACTTTCTTGCTATGGATTCTCAGATATAAAACCACTCTCTATTCCCTTCGATCCCCACATCCACCTCACCAAAGACCAATCACCCAAAACGGTCAAGGATATCGCTTTCATGTGTGACAAACCCTACAGAGAGGCCCTTGGCGCTCTCCAGTAATTATCCGTCGCTACGAGACCTGACATCATGTATGCAGTCTCTATCCTTGCTTGCTTTTCACAAAACCCCGGCATCACTCATTGGAATGGTGTACGCCGTGTCTACACCTATCTCAAATACACCCGAGACTTTTGGCTCAATACGAGCAACCAGGAGACAGTCCAAGGCTATACGGATGCGGATGGTATGTCCCAAGAAGATCAACATGCTATTTCCGGGTACGTTTTTATGTTGAATGGCGGAGCAGTATCTTGGTTGTTGAAACGACAGGATACCATTTCTTTATCCACCACGGAAGCCGAGTATATCGCTTTGACACATGCAGCAAAGGAAGCGATCTGGCTTAGGAATCTTTTAGCGGAAATCTTTGGTCCAATTACTCATGCGATCCCTATCATGTCAGACAATCAGTCCGCCATCACATTGGCGAAGGATGATTGTTTTCATGCCAGGACCAAACACATTGATATCCGATACCACTTCATCCGCTATGTCATTGAGGAAGGTAAAATTCGTCTTACTTACTGCCCTACCAAAAACATGATGGCAGACATCTTCACCAAAGCCTTACCTTCAATGAAAGCCAAACACTTCGCAGCATCCATGGTAAATCTAGGGCACGTTTTCTTAAGAAAGTTGTTTTATACTTAAGGATACTTAAGTATGTTCTCAAGCAACGTTCTTCACCTTTGAGTAAATTATATATTCAACTTGCTCAGACTTTACTTTACTCAGGTACTTCAGATTCTTTAAGGTTTCTATTTACTTGAGTACACTGTTTAGAAAGTACTTGAGCAGCTATCTGAGTAAAGAAAGTATTGAAGATATAGTAAAGAAGAAGTAGTAGAGCAAAGAAAGTATGAAGAAAGATACTTGAGTATTCTACTCAGAAGGTAGTTGAGAAAGTATATAAGTAGAGAAAGTATATAAGTAGAGAAAGTATCTAAGTAGAGAAAGTACCCAAGAATAGTAAAGAAAGTATGACGAAAAAGTCATAGAGAAAAATCACAAGATACTGAGAATTTTGTTTAAGTAAACAAAGTACTAGAGAAAGTACTCAAGAACAGAAAAGTGCTCAACCACGGTTTTTGCCACGCTTTCTCTGTGTACCATTGGTTCCATCATTGTCTGCTTCGGTCTGCTCAATTTTTTGCTTGCTGCGACAAAGGGATGTGTGCGTGGTGTCCACTTGTTCATCCTGAACAACCTGTGCCTTGCGTTCCCGCGGTTTCTACGCACCCGCACCCTTCTTTCCATTCGTCTTCGTAATGTCTGTGCCAACATTGCCCTCGGGATCTGGACCGCTGGAAGCTCCGGCGTCTGTGTGATTCATGCAGACATTGGCATCGGCGTCCGGGGCTGTGAATTTCGTTTCAGCGTCGAGCGGCTCAGTATCCTCCGCTTCGTCCATCCAATCTTCACCTTCATCGTTGTGCATGTTCTCGAGAGCTTTGTTATTCTCATCCAGGGAGAGATCGACTGCAGCGTTGGAATCTACCGAGTCGGAATGCAAGGGAGAAGTAGCCGAAGGTGAGGCCATCGCCGTATCCGTATCCGTTAGCGGGGTCAATGGATGAGCTGCATTTGGTGTGTTTGGCGATGGAATAGGGAGAGCGGGAGCCTCGGGGGTTTTCTGCTCAGTGGCGGCCAGCGGTGCATGCAAATCATCATCCGCCGCCTTCGAAGATACAACCTCCACCTCTGGTGTACCCAAATGAGCTACAGGCACTGCTGTCTCCGTCACCAGATCTGGCGGTGGACTATTGCCGACATCTGATGCCCCCGGACTGGGTTTCTTCAACATGAAAACTCTACCTGAGCTGCAGTAGTTCGCCATGAGATATTCAAATAGATCCTGGAACCATCCCCCAGTTATTCCGGCACTCTTGAGTTTCATGTGAGTCGGAAGTAGAGTGGGTTGTAGTAATCACTCGCGTTGGTTTCGATGGCGTTGTAATCTACGGAGCCTGTATAGCCAGCTTGAACTATTTTATAATAATAAGCGAAATATCTCAAGGGATAAACGGAAGACTTACACCAGATCGCGGTCATGAAATCCTCGTAGACCTGTCTTAGCTGTGATCTTGACGCATCATCTAGGTCAGATATTGTGGGGAACCGGGCAAGGCCTTCGCTGTCAACGGGTATCTGGGTCCTTAGCTTGAGGTCGTTAAGCACTAAATCTAAAGCATGAATATCGATGCTCGCAAAAATTCAATTTCGACTGACTGGTGTCTTTCCGACTCTCAATCAAGTGGGCAGAAAGGTCGCGGTATAATGCGTAGGGGTCCTTCACAACTTCCTCGAATATGGCGGAGCACTTCATGTCCGAACTGGCAAAGATGCTACGGAGTAATGAATCAGTATTGTGGAAAAAAATGACAACAGACTACCTTACCCATGACTGCCAATCTTTCTTCCTTCAGTATCGAAGCCTTCGTCAAAAACGACGACCGTGGCAATTTCCCCATGTCCGATGTGTCCGAACTGTAGACAGCCTTGAAGCAGCTTCAAAAGCGAAGACACGAAACACTCCCGATTGCTAAGAAAACAGAGGGGTTACCAAAGGAATAATGCCTGACATGCATAAGCTTACTGTTGAACATCGCACTCAGCAGCGGCACGTTTTTCCCACTTGTTCCGTTCATCCACGCTCAGCTCGTTCCACTCTTGGCTGATTTCCTCCTCCCTCATGCCCCGGCTACCCGCGAACACCATTCTGCCCGACTTGATATCCATATCACCCGACGTCAGCTCGTTAAAGAACTTGGCCAGATCGCGAAGTTTGGCCCAGGACATAGTGGTCGACTGATTGGTCGATGGGGTGGCAGGATGCGGAACATGGTTCTGAACGAGTGTACTCTCGTCTGCCGTGCTGACATCCTTCGACTGAGCATCAACGTCTGTTTTCACAGTTTGACCGCTTTTCTTGCCATTGTTGTCGAACCACTTGAGAAGAGTCTAGATTGTGTACGATGAGTTTTGTTAAATTTGAAGGCAAAATATAACACACCCTTTTCCATTCCTCAGCTGTTATACCCGCTGGTGTGGCGAAAGACGCGTCGCTCATCAGATGCTTGCTGTACATGGCGTCAAAAGCCTGTTTGCGCTTGCTACCGTAGCTTTTGTACTCAGGAAGAAGACGTTGCAATTTGTCTTTCTGACCGGTGGAGAACCTGTAGCGGGGTTTCCCCTAAAAGAGGTTTATTAGATGAAGACCATCGCACAACATGTCATCAACTTACTGAGACTGAACCTGCGTTATTGTTTGTCCCTCCTTCATTACCTCGCTGCAATTTCAGTGTAGGATCTGCGTCCGCTGCAGTGGTTTTTTTGGCATTGGTCGAGATCGGGTTGGCGGGAGTGTCTGGGGTTTGTGGATTCATCACGATCGTAAAAGTGTTGTGATATGAAGGTGGTGGTACTGGTGCAAGAAGGTTGAACTTGTGCAATGTGAGAGACCTGGCCACAAGCAAGTCAGTGCTTATCAAATTAGTCGAGAGGCAGAATAACGAACAATGAGTTCCCGGGCCACATCCATTAGAGTCAATATACAATGGTGATGTAGCCACAACATATCCAGGGCCAGTTCACAATGGACTAGTTTATGGTCATTTCGGACCGCATATATCACGTTCAAAAGCGTGAATTTC
>ML769581.1:0-25122 GCA_009733575.1 Gymnopus androsaceus JB14
CCTTGATTTGTCTTTGTCTTATGCTATTTTGACGATTTTATGCAAAGTTATGATAACTTTGCATATTATGTTAAATATCGGTAAAGGCTCACAGTAGCGACTTAATCAATGAGTGTGGACTGATTATTTTCGGCTCTACTCGAAGCCTGAAATGAGCGGATCTGCATTAATTTTACCCTGAGCTCTATCGTTTTTCATAGGGTCATGGGCCTGCCAGTGCACAAGTTCAAAAAACCGCCGATCTCTAAAACGGGGAATGTGCGGCTGTATCCTCCAAGTCTTCGAAGCGGTCTCCGCCGTTTGGAGCGACGGACTTCGATACTTTCTTTAACTTCATACTCTGTTCGGGTACCGGTCCAAGCTGTAAATATCAAAGTCGGACTTTTCGGTCCGCAGGCTACTCCAGATCACGGCCGGCAGAATTTCCGATGTGACTCCGAATCTGGAATCAGATTTTGGCATGTACTTAAAAACGCATTCCATCTTGTAATTGTACCCCCAACACCTGTTTAACTCTTTATAATGTCTGATTCGCCATCTTCCTCATCATCATCCTCTAGGCGATCTTCTTCACCACCCAAGACTCCTCCTAATCTACATCAAAACAGTATCGATCCTGACTCGAAATGGCTCGTTCAAAAATTCGGAGGGACCAGTGTTGGAAAGTTCCCGGCAAAAATTGCGAAAGAAATTGTCGCGTGTGTTATATCAGCTTTCATCCTATTCTCGGGCTAACTTTTGCGTTCAGTAAATACATTGACTCGAACAAGGTTGCATTGGTATGCTCAGCACGATCTGGTACTACCAAAGCCCTTGGCACAACAAATCTGCTATTACGTGCTGCTTCTGAAGCTCTCGTGCGGCGTCCCAAACTCGTCTCATCATCGTCTTTCAATTCACCGGACGGCAACGCGAGCCCTTATTCTCTTGGCCTATTCGGTCAAATAAAAGATATGCCTCAATCTCCGCCAGAAACTCCGACACGAAGTAGATCCTCATCTGCAGAGGATCGTAATGGTACTCCACTGACCCCTCTCATTATCCCTCAACGCGGACAAAGTCTACCGGAGTTCAATAGTACGGTCGATTTGATTCGACAGGAGCATTTCTTGGCCGCAAAGGATTTTATCTCAGATCCTGATATCAGAAAGGAGCTTGAGGAGGAGGTGGATAAGGACTGTGATTGGCTACGCAGCTTCCTCTTTGCCTCCCAAGTTATTAATGAAGTCTCAGCCCGTTCAAAGGATAGTATCATTGGGTTAGGGGAAAAACTGGCGTGTAAGTTTATGACGGCCGTATTGCGGGACCAGGTGGGGCATTCGCGTTTCCTATCTTCCGTGCTTGCCAAACTGACTTTCATCCAAGGGGATTGATGCAGAATACGTGTCGTTGGAAGATGTAGTACCCGATGTCGACGACGATGGATCCGGGAATGACATTCTAGATCAGAACTTCTATGACAGAGTCGCTCAAGCTGTCGGAGAACGTGTGAAGCAATGTGGACGTAGAGTGCCTGTTGTTACTGGTATGTATCGTTTCCTAGTCTGAACGTCGATTGAATGGTCGTATACTAGGTTTCTTTGGGCCTATACCTGGCTCCCTTTTGAACCAAGTCGGACGCGGATACACTGATCTTCTCTCAGCACTCTTGTCTGTAGGCCTTGAAGCCACAGAACTGCAGATTTGGAAAGAGGTTGACGGTATCTTTACCGCCGACCCGCGTAAAGTCCCTACTGCTAGACTCTTACCAATCATCTCCCCAGATGAGGCTGCTGAGCTGACATATTATGGGAGCGAGGTGGTGCATCCGTTTACTATGGAGCAGGTATACTTCACCGGTACTGTTCCGTATTCTTCATCACTAACACGCACGTGTCAGGCTATCCGTTCCAAAATCCCAATCCGCATAAAAAACGTCGAAAATCCGACTGGGGGAGGTACCGTCATCTTCCCAGATCCAGAAGATACCTCGGAGGTGTCCCAAGTCTCCAAAGAGCTTAATGATAACCACAATGGCGTCCCAGAGCCCATATCGCAATCGCAGCTACATGCCATGGCTCGGCAGGCGATACAACACCAAGATAACCAAGGCGCACACTATCCTTACAAGAAGTTTCCTACGGCCGTGACGATCAAGGACCGTATCATCGTGATCAACGTGAATTCGAACAGGAAGAGCGTATCGCATGGGTTCCTTGCGGGGATCTTTGGGACGCTGGATCGATTTGGGGTTGTGGTGGACTTGATTAGTACGAGTGAGGTACATGTGAGTATGGCGATTGAAGACGCGCTGGCGCAAAAGTTATTGGATAGGTTGATTTCGGAGCTGAAGAAGAGTGGTACGGTGAGTTGTTTTCCTTCTTTTTCCTTCTCCTCTCATACTCACACATACTTCCAGGTCTCTGTCCACAAAAACATGGCCATTCTCTCCCTCGTCGGTCGAGAAATGCGTCACCTCGTTGGAATCGCCGGACGAATGTTCACCACGCTTGGAAACGGTAACGTCAATATCGAGATGATCAGCCAAGGAGCGAGCGAAATCAACATTTCCTGTGTTATCGAGGAACGAGACTCTGTCAAGGCGCTCAATTTAATACATCAGAGTTGTCTGCAGCTGCCTGCGACGGGGAGGAGTGAGTTTCGCGTTATCATTAATATTCTTTAATTATCATCGTTTGGGTTCTTTGACGAGGGAGTAACTGATTTGTTCACTCTCTTCTGTTACAGTGGGTCCATGGTTTTTCTAGTAAGAGCGCCGAACCAAAAGAATATGCACCGTACCACTACAGCACCTTCGGCATTGAAAATAGGATGTATCCGACTGCATAATCTACTATGTATGTATTTATCTACTGGACTAGACTGGGGCTATACATAAAGTATTATGACCTTCATTAGCAGCCTATTTCTACTTGCTTACTTATCAGAATAAGTTGATATTAGAACTAGTCGTTGCTATCTGCCCCATGGCTGAGTCGGTTACAGCGTCCGACTGTTATGCAGATGTTTATCAATCGGAAGGTCGAGAGTTCGAGCCTCTCTGGGGCAGGTGCACGAAGCACAATGGAGGATTCGAATACTTTTTTCCTTGCTGTCTGGACAAATTGACTTCTATACTGCAAGAGAAGTACAGTA
This sequence comes from Gymnopus androsaceus JB14, assembly GCA_009733575.1. Taxonomy (NCBI): domain Eukaryota; kingdom Fungi; phylum Basidiomycota; class Agaricomycetes; order Agaricales; family Omphalotaceae; genus Gymnopus; species Gymnopus androsaceus. The sequence continues at coordinate 3,136 of ML769581.1, forward strand.
TAAGCATTCCATTTTATTCCATACGCGAAGTACTTGTAACCCAGAAGAAACTACAAAAAGCCTTAGTTCCCACACTACTCGTACAAGAGACCACAAAACAAGTATGCACATCATGTACTCGACGTACCCTTCCTCCTCCTCTCGAGCAACGCTTTCCTCGCCATCTCTTCCCTATCACTCAGCACCGACCGCGTCGATCTTACCGACGACATTCTCGAAAAAGATGACCTCCCTGACCTAGTACTCTTCACCGTTCCTGAGCGCGAGAACGAGGGAAGAGCAGGCAACCTCGGAGCTCTAGACGCTACACTACTTTTCTCGACGTCGTACCCCCACCATAAGCGTACTTTGGCCTTCTCTGACTCCCCGAGTTCCTCTCCGCGTCCACATTCCCGCTCGTATTTGATCTGATCGACCCTCTCGATTTGACCGACGGATTCTTCTTTTTCACGACCAACGCCTCCGTCGACATCACTGAGCTCTTCCTCGATGGACTGATATTCGAATACACAGAAGAACGAGAGGAAAAGGCATGATCGTTTCCGCCGTAACCCTGTAATCCCATCCCAAGTCCCGTCGAACTAGACCCTCCACAACCAGGAAAAGGAAGACACCCATCCTCTGAAATCGACGGGTGAATATGAACAATTCCTTTCCCTTCACTCGTTTCCTCCAACTCAACCTCCGACGGAGCCTTCCCCACCAGTTCGCCACCAAAATACTCCACCCAACCCGTCTCTTGTACAGAAGTCCTAGCACCACCTTGAGATTCCTTCTTGCGATTACGGCTCGAGTTACGGGAAGGCAGCGGAGTCAACTTGTCCTCGTACTCATCATTGGCAGAAGCTCCGCCTGCAACCTTGGCGACAGCATTGTAGGCATATACCAAGTTGGCCTTGATACTCGACGACCATGTTCCGTTCTGAGCTTGAGGAGCCGAAGCGGAGGACGGAGTACTCTGAACCCGAGGTTTTTCGAACGCCACCTCTTGCATTGGAGCAAGCTTCTGAGACAAAGACATCGGAGAGCCGGGTATATTCTCGGAAGAGACGGAAAGAGGTATCGACGGTATCTCCTCGCAAGACTCCAAGGCTGAAGCTGGAGCTTCAAAATTCCACGGAACACCCAACCCTTGTTCATGCAAGCTCAAATACCTCGGTTTCATCATCGACAATCGAGGCGTCCCAAACTCCGGATCCGTAAGGAATTGCATGCGCACTGAAGGCGGATTGGGATGCAGGTTCGGGTTGAACTGAAGATATCCAGGCTGAGGAGGAAGTGGTCGAGACGAGCTGGGAAGCGGGTACGCAATGCTTTCTGGTAATGGGCCGAGCGGCACACTTGGGATTGATGCGAGAGATGAAGGATAAGAGGCTGGATGCGAAGGAGGATGGTGGGCGTGGAATGGATAAACTACTGGAGGCGGAGAATGAAGACCTAGAATGGGACCAGGTCGTCTCTTTGTCGGTGATGAAAGATTTTCGAGATAGCTCTTCGTACGCTTCGGTTCACCGGAATCACGATCACCTCTAGGCTCCCAAGTACGCTGGTGAGGATCATCATGAGGACTGAGCGACTCGCCCTTCTCCAGCGAGTCAGGATCAGTAAATGGCGACAATGACGACTCGCGTCGGCTCGCCCAGGGCACAGCGACAGTTTTCTTGTGTCTTCGGCTGTGATTACGGATACGGAACCACCATGCTACTAGAGCAGCAAGACAAGCGATGACGATGATAGTAGCGAGGACAACACCAATGTAGAATGTAGGCTCCTTGGTTGCTGGTTCGGATGTAGCCACATCTGTGCTGGAAGCTGGTAGAGTGGTCCTGGTAGGAATGGGCGTTGAAGAGGAAGAAGAAGACAATGATGCAGGAGTCGAGACTGGAGCCGTTTGCGAATCAGAGGTAAGAGTGGTGGTTGAAGGAGCGGTACTGGAAGAAACCAAAGTGGTGGTAGAAGACGCTAAACTCGAATCGCTCGAGCTACTCAGAGTTGTTGGGCTAGATGGAATGGTAGATGAGGATTCAAAGACTTCACTGGTGACGACAACTGTTGTTGAGATTTCAGTGGGTACGAAGATAGTAGGCGCTGGAGAGGAAGTTGCGGCTTCGATAGGCGAGTTGGGAGAACTGGTGATTGCTGTAGGCAAAGAAGAAGGAGCTTGCTGGGTGTAAATGACTGAACTGAATGAGCTCGCAGAGCTGACAACGGCGATAGTAGATTCGGGCTGAGTGGGAGCTACAAGAGTCGCCTGGCCACCAGGACCGACAACGAGATTGGACATGAAGCGAGCGTGAATGTGATGAATAGCGTGTTGATTCACGGGAAAATGAGTTCTAGTCATAGCAATGTAAAAAGGCTTCCAGAGCAGGGAGACTCGACCTGCGAGATGATGGTTAAAAACAAAGCGGATTAGGAATAGACGCCGAAAGTTCAATCACTCTTTGGCAGCAGTCCCATATTAGGAAGGTGATGCTCTAAATCCGGCCACATCACGATCGTTATACTAGATGAAGTTATGATATCTGCAAGAAGTTTATATACAATTGTCTGTACTTTTGAAAGCCATATTACAATTTAGTTTAATCGATGGAGTAGCAAAAGATGAATACCTGCAATGGGTCATTGAGTCGAAAGGACAGAGCAACGAGAAAGTACAGAGAAACTCAAGTAAAGACGGTCCCCTCATCAACAAAATGCCCGTCATCAACGTCTTCGGTAGTAGACGGTAATCCCTGGCTATGACTTCCTGCACGACTTCTGGCCAAACTTCCCGTCTCCGCCACACGAGCACCGCGTTCAAGACTCTCTCTTCGACTAGCACTGATATTCCTCAAGTTCCCAGTCTCTGCTACCCGCCAATCTCCTCTCCTAGGACCATTGATCCCAGCATTAGAGTTTCTCCGACTAAGAGGCTCGATAGGCGAAAGTGACGGATCCCGATGACCCATATGGTACGAGACAGTTGGAGATCCAAAGGACGAGGATAGGGAAGGTGGGGGGACAGATGGATAAGAAAGTGCGCGCGAACCCACTGTTCCATATGCGCCGTTATATTGCATGAGATTGTGCAGCGAGGCAGAAGAAGGTGGCGTCGTCAAGTTGCTCACTAGACTCGTTGGACCTCCCGACATCATTCCAGGCGAAGATAGAGCATACGGGGACTCGGAAGCTGATGAGCCTGACGTTGGAGAATGTGACAAGGGAGTGTTTCCCTCTGAAATGTTATTGTTTGGACGTCGAATTTGGGAAAGAGGTCGGGGGATTGGCACTCCATTGGGTGGCCTAGAAGCAGTATGTGTGGAAGAATACATGGAAGAGACGGAAGAATTTGACATGCTCGAGGAGGATCGATGGTGTGTAGGTTGAGAGTAAGGATCTGTAGTTGACATGCCAATGAGGTTGTCCACTGACTGTCCTATCTGTGCGCCACAAAAAAAGAGGCAGGATCCATGTTTGAAAGGGATATATTGGAGAAAGATCAATCGTTAGATTCGCGTAATGTATCTAGTTTGAGGAACGCAAAAGGACGCCACTTACACGATTCCGATGATCAATTAATTCTTCACGATAAATCTCATTCAGTCTGACCATTCGAATGTAATCGCGCTCGATATCTGTGAGCCTATTTCGCAGCTGTTCGTTCTCGCGGCGTAAAGCTTCGAGCATGACTTCAACACTGGGATCACCGTTGGCAGCAGTAAAAGAACTGAGCAATTCCAGTGCCATCTCCGTTTGTCTGGTGTTGTTGCTGCTGATTCGAACGAAGTATGGAAAGTTCCCGGTTCAGTCGATTGACATGCGCTTCTGACTCGGCCTCGAGCACATTTTCGAGCTCGATCTTTTCCACTCTGAGCTAAAGTCGAAGGATTCAGTTTGGATTTGAAGCCCAGTTTTTATTACACACCTGCTCTAGTTTTCTTGACAAGACATTGGTCATCCTTTCTTCCTCTGCCTCGAATGCATTGATTAATTCCTCCTGTTCTTTGTTTGTAGAGCTGGCTGAAGATAATCGTCGCGGAAAGAGCGGTGGAGATGAAGACATGGCTGTCTGGTCTGGTCTTATTCGAACCCCAGCAAAAAATACCCAGAGATGGTCAAAGTTTCAGAAGGAACAATCAGCTTAAAGCTGAGCAGTGAACGTAAACTGAGAATATCGGCCCGCCGGGAAGATGGGTCAGTACTCGCTAGCGCTCCAGCCAGCCTCAGCCTAAGTATCATATCCGATCCATATTCTCAAACACATTGCAATTAGACTACTACCAGGCTCAAGCTTCGTTCTCATGTCCCTTGAACTTGAAGAACGTAGTAACATATGAAGTATGTCCTTTGAGATCCTGACTCCAGTGTTATTTAATTTATCATCGCTCTTCCGGTTTTTCATGAATAAGGTAGGCGGTGGCTAGAGAGTAGGATAAGGGCTTAGAAGTGGTCTGATCCCCAGAATGGAGTATCTAAATACCATCTACAATAAAATACTATCTTTCAAGTTCGACTGGGCAACGGCCTGCAGCTCACAAGGTACTTAGTGGTAAATGAAGTTTGTTTGTTCTTGCACAATCGAGGGCCGCCGGGAACATAGACAGGAAATCGAACATAGCAATTGAAAACCCTTATTAAATTCACAGTACTCTACAACACAAAAGAACACACAGATCAAGCCTGTTCAAGTTGATGCGGCCAACCGATCAATATATGCTCTATACTGAGTCCAGACTGTTGCCATGCTGTGGACGGCGGGTTTGAATTTTGCCTAGAACAGGAGAGAAATGTCAGACGAGGCCAGATTCAAGAGAGAGCATACAACGCACCGCTGCATCAGTTGCTTCCTTAGCCTTAGCTGGCTGCTTTGTCTTAGCTGCGGCCTCCGCGTCCGTAACAACCTTATGCATTTCGGTGTCGAGCTTAGCCGTCAGAGAGGTGGCCATTGAGGTGACAGGCTGGGAATTCACATATTGCTTGAGGTAAGCCCATATGATCTTTTTGTCGAGATCATGCGGCAGTAATGGGGCTTGTGAAGTCCCTCCATTGGACCAGTTCTGAACTTCGATGGTGGCTGCGTTTTTCTGTACATTCACTTTATGAACAAAGACAACGTTAATAAAGGGAGGAAGTATTCTGACCTGCTGGTTCCAGGTCTCAGGAATGGGATATAGGTTCGTCTTCTGGTTGATCATCTCCTTCAGGTCTTTGAGGTATGTCTCCATCGTCACGCCGGTCAAGTATCACCAGCTCCTTCATAGCTTCGCAGAGTCCGTTAGATCTCGGCAGAAAACTTCAGAAGCTGTAGCTCGACGGCGTGGTCTGTCAACCTGTAAGCGAGAAACTCGATAAATTCAACCTAAGTCACTGACCACACTCGACGGCTCCTCCTCGCAATTCGTTTTCGTTTTCGCTATCGGAGGAGGCTCCTTGCGAGCTGCCGGACTTTCACGTATTCCGAACCCGACGACGCTTCCTTGAGACGAGTGTTCCGAATCCGAACGCTCTAACAGTGCACGCTGTAGTGTCAAAACCAACATTAGCACTAAGCAAACAACCAACGCTGATGGTACGTACCTTTCCAATGTGAACAGGATTTTTTCTGTCAGCACAGTCCGCTTCGTAGACGGATTTAACGTCGCAAATTGTCAATATCATCACTGCGGGCATACAGCTGGAAAATTGGGTACAATCAATAAATCAACTTGCCTTGGAACAAAGATTCGCCTTACCTGTCCGCGCTCGGCTAAAGCAACGCCACGAGAAGTGGGTGCAGCGATGGTTGGTGCGACGCACAAGGCTATAACTGCAACGAGGGCAGCAAAGAAAGCTTGAGAACGCATGACGGGATTTGGATACAGCTAAAATGACGGGAGTTGGATAAAGCGAGCTGGATATCAGAGAAGATGAGTTGGATAGCGAGAAGTAGAGTGTAAGACAAAAGGATTTCGATAGCAGGAGTTATGCCGACCAGCAGCTTAACGAACACCGGGTTGGGGTCATATCGACGTATCTAGAGTGTATTTATACCCATCTTGAACCCTCTGTAATCTCAGAAAGTCTCATACTCGGAACTTCTGGACTTCCTGTCAAAGCTGATACACTCTGTGTAAATTGAGGTTTCAGCTATTGATATTGAGAAAGATGGCTTTGCATTGCTCTGTTAGCTCTTCATTCACTTGATTTGAATGTATCATGTACGCAAGTTTAGTGCGAAACGCTTTTCAGCTGATTAGTATTGTAGCATACTTTTCGAAAAACAGCTCGCTGACTGATTTTGTTTACGACTAAACAAGATTGTAATTCAAAACTTCCACCGCGGCACAGTCGTTTGTGAATCTCTATGCCTGGAGAAATGACTTCGTTCTGTTTGGTTGTAAATAAAATCAGTAATGCGCGTTTTGCCAAACGTATGCTACAATTTCCTAATCAGCTGTCAAGTATTTAAAAGCGTGTCAGTGACAAGCGTGAGGTTCGCATCTGATTCAAACAAACCAAACGAAACTGGGAAAATCCCTCGGGAGGCTTGAGATCTCAGGCCCATCTAGGCTAGCGAGGGTGAAAATCTTTTGACAAAAAGAGCAATAAGGGGAATAGGCATTCTAATACAGAACAACTTGCGCGGCGATAGATATATAGATTGATTACACGTTTCGTTCGTACCAGCACCGATGCGCAAGGATCGTTGCTGGTGTCGTTGTCATGAATACTTTGTAGGCGGTGTCGTATTGTATAGCATTTGTAGCATCCGTGGCGTAGACAAGAGTCTTACCAAGAACAATAAAGCTTAGCATATAGATCCTAAAAACAGCGCGAGTTTCACGGGAACTTTGGACCGAGAAATCGTTGAACTTCCGGATACATGGGAGGCAGCACCGGAAGTCTTGCTTTTGAACGGGTGAACGGGAGGGTTACGAGCAGGGTATAGAGTCGTTAATACCATCAAGACACTACCACCAGATTCCAAAGAAAGAGCGAATTTTGCATACCAGGTACTGTGTTATTGATATCACCGGGTGCCGCAAAACCCCATAAGATCTGCGACTTATGTGAAACTTACAGTAAATTCATGGATTTCTACACAAGTTTCCTGTAAATTTTTGGATTTACAGGGAGCTTACAGGGAATATTTTTTTCTAGTAAGATTCCCATAACATAGATTACCTACTGGAAACTTATGAAGTTATTTTGTCACATAAGTTTTACTCTAAGCTGCCTTCACTTACAAGAAACTTACAGGGATTTTTCCCCCCCTGTAATATCTTTGTAACATTGGATATGACAATGGATACATATAGGAAATTTTCAGGGTGATGTTGTTACACAAAAAGTCTTCTGTAAGCTTGCCAAAAAGTTTCCTATAACTTGGACAACATACATCAGCAAAACCTGTATTTTGGATTTTAATTCCAACAGCAATACTTGAAATTCCCAGTGCTCCCAGTGCTCCCAGCACTGGCTAGTGCCATCAAAAACATGAAATCGTATGACATATCTTTTTTATTTCCAGATAAAGTGATTTCGAGGCTTCTGGGAGCTTCTGGGAGCTCCGGCCAGCACCAACCAGTGCATCTAGGTCCTGGAGCGCTGTCCAGCACCTGCAAGGACTGGCTGCATCATACATGTTTTGCTGATGCTATAGGAAAACTTTGGGGCAAATTACAGGAAACTTACAGCTATTGATGTTACTTGTAATATCATTGTAACGTGGCCAACTTACTAGAATACTTGCAGTGTGATTGTGTCACATGAAAATTTGACTGTAAGTTTACCTGTAAGTCTCCAGTACTTTAAACCACTTACAGTAATGATACAGGCAACTTACAGGAAATTTACAGAGTGAACTTGTCACATGAGAAGCTGGCTGTAATCCTACCTGTAAGTTTCAGTAATTTTTTCAATTACAATAATGATGCAGGCAACTTGCAGGAAATTTACAGTGATCTTGTTAAACAAGAAGTTGGCTGTAATTCTACCTGTAAGTTTCAAGTAATCTCTACTACTTGCACTAATGATACAAATGACTTACAGGAAATTTACAATAAAGTTTATAGATGGTAATATTATTGTAAGTTGGATTAAAAATGGTAATTTTACATAGTACAGTCCAATACCTCATATGGAATAAGGCTGTATGGAATATCCGTCATATGGAATGGGATATTCCATTCCCCAACTTGGGAGGCGGGGATATTCCATGGATCCGTACTCTGGAATATGGAATATGATATTGGCAAAATTTTGGGGATATTCCATATCATGGTGACCAATTTAGTCATAAATTCTGCCCTTACATTAAAACAAAACTTTTAGACTTTTAGTATTTTCATGTGTATTGGAGCTGAAGTCGCTTGATTTGCAGCATAATTGCTGTTTTGCATTTATTCACTCAATCATGCCTAAATAAACCATCCCAAAAACTCGGATGTTTCACCAAAATGTCAAACAACCAACCAATTTAGCCACACAAACATACTGATCAACTGCATACAACTGCTAAAGTCATTGCATCAATGTAAGGTAGACTTTACATTGAGCAACTGGCTTGAGGTCTTTGACCTGGATCATGGACTTTTTTGGTTGCAAATAGGTCATAAATAGATTCAATTACTTGTAATACACTCAGAAATGCTTGAAACACACATTTTAAGACGTAAATAACCGGTAAAAACTGACTTTATATAGTATGGAATATCCGCCATATGGAATATGGTTTGGGCCTACCCCGACTGTATTCCATATGAGGTATTCAACTGTAGTTCAATATCAGTAAGTTAAACATAAGTTTGACAAATTTATAAGGAAACTTACAGGAGGCTTATTGTGTTGAACGAATTATGATATCAGTCATCATCTCAGTCATATGATGCTATCAGTTATCACCGAGGTAGTCTTACTCAGCCTCAGTAGTATCTTAATAAGTAGCTTTATGGATGACATCATAGGTCATGCACATAGAACATACTAGAATGATACTACCATATATGTAATGAATACAGTACTACAGTATATAAGGACCCCAGTAGTACTGCTAATGATAACAACTTCTACTAATCTTTTACCTCTCTCTATCTGCTTTACAAGCTTAACCACTTGGTGAGTGCTAGTCACTGCACCTCCTAGCTTATATGCTGCACATCAGGTTATGGGCCCTGAGTCCCTCTTGTCATTGTGCTTCACAATGATCAGGTTGCCTTTGGCCCTGTTTATGTACACCTTGAGGGCTGTCCCTAGCCTTTGAGTGTGGTTGGTGATCACTGTAGGATGGTCATGATGTTGGGCTGTAGCATGAATTCAAGCCCCAAAATTTACATACAATACCTTCTAGGGTTTGGAGATACAATTCATTAAACTGCAAATAAATCATAAATTGCATTGCATTGTACTGCAAAATGTATCACTAGAGCTTGTGCTGATACACAATCTAAACAGTACAGGTTTACAGTTTATGTACAATCCAAAAATTCCTTAAACTGCTTAGAATCAGTTTAAATCAGTACATATTTACACACAGTGGAACCTGTACAAACCCTTCATTATATCTATATAAGAAGCTGAAAGAGTACTTTTCTTACTTGAATCTTGATCAAGATGCTTTTTTAATAGTATGTAGGCATTATTAGTACTTTCTATAACATGATTACTGTAAGGCATTACTTGTCTAGCATTGAAATAGTGTATAAATGATCAGTTCATATCAGTTTATACTGATATAAACCAATTTGAATCTGAACTGATTTAAACTACATAAATTGTATTGTACTGCACTGGTTGTATCAGTACAATCATTACAGATACACAGTTTAACCAATTTTCAAGAAAGCTTGTACTGGTGCAATTCATGATTTATTGGATTTGGGCCAAATAAATTGAATTGAATTGTATCTCAAAACCCTAATACCTTCTTTCTTTCATGAACCTAGGTACCAGGCCAAGCCTTACAATGCTCCTGCCAGTATGCTGAAGACGGGTTTAAAGGCTTCACAGCTCCCTTATTAATGTGAACTGTGTGGCACCTTCATTACTATACAAATTTTTATCATAATACATCTTTTTTTTAATAGATCTACATACAAATCCCCCCTGATGGCTTAAGTCCCTTATATGATCAAATGATTGATGTGCACTTGATTGTTGCTGCTCATCATGAGATCTTTCAACCTGCCATACAGGATATTTTAGATAGATCTTAGATACATCAGATGCTCAGATGGAATGGCTGAGATCTAATGAGGGAACAGCAATCATTGGTTACTATGTGTACAGGTGACATGCAACATGAGCATGATTTGGGTTCATAGCTGTTTGATAATAGCAGCTACTGATCAGTTGTCTTTCACAGATCAACCCAATTTTTTGAAATGTCTTTCATATCTTCCACTCTTAACAACACATCTGGTGTCAACAATGTTCCCATGCATGATGGTAGTAACCAGAATTTTTGAGTTGCTGGTATGAAAGCTTATCTCTGGTTTGCCAAACTTCGGCCCTATGTTGATGGGACAAAAACTGAACCTGTGGCTCCAGCAGATGAATCCAATGACCCAAACTACCAAACCAAATTTGATGCCTGGAATGAAGCAGATGAGCAAGCCATTGGCACCTTCTTGATGAAATTCCCTATCAATACCATCACCTAGCAACTAAACACTATGGATAGTAAAGGCAATTAAGATAATTGCAAAAAGCAATAGTACTTGGAAAAGATAATTATGTTTATTGTTTTGGTATGCACAATAATTTTAATTGCTTCAATGGTCAATTATGTTAATTGTCTTGTATTTTAGACAATTATCTTAATTTTGGCCTGGTAGGTATCAGTTATCTTTATTGCTTTGTTTTAGAATGAATGTAATATGGTCATAAAATAAAGTCTGAGTTCACTTTTGATTAAGAAGAGTCTTGAGAGCCAGGATAACTGCCAGCTGAAGCTACGTGAGTTTGCAAACAGCTAGCGTAAGTGTAAGATAAGAAAAGAGTAGTGAAAATGACAGAACTTAACTGTACATTTATTGTACCTACTCAAATGGAGAATCTCTGTTGCAGAAGGTGTTTGTGGTCATTTGGAAATGACTTACATATCTGTAGGCTTGAACACACTTCTATCCTTTTTGCTTGTTGTGCTCATCCAAGCTGCAACTCACTTTCCTTTCACTTTTGTCTCCTTCTTGTCTCTGGCTTTTAGGAATTTTAGGCCCCACCCTCCTTCCCTATTAATAAAGCTTACACTTGGTATGTTTGGGTCTCATCTGAATCATTTCCTTACTAGACCCAGCTTACCTTGTGCACTGGAATTGGTTCCATGGCCTCCTCCACCCCTCAGAGTGATTATGCCTCAGCTAGTGATGCTGACAATGCCACAAAGTGGCACCAATTCCATAGACAAAACACTTATTCAATGAATGAGAATTAACTTCCTCAAATCATACATTCATGCAAAGTTGATATCTATTCATGAATCTACTTTATTGACACTTGCTTCATGTTAGACAAGAAGTGTTAATTTAGTATCTCACCTTACAGTGACAGTGAAATCAAATCCACACCCCCAATTGGGAAGCCACATACATCACCAGTGCTAAACTTTTTTTTTGGCAATACTATACTCTATGCTACTCCTGGTATTAATACAGGCTGTGTATACTCAAAAATGGATAATTTTTGCTGAGAGGTAGACTTTTTCACGCAATAATTGCCGGTGATGTAAGTGGCTTCCAAATTGGGGGTGTGGATTTCATTTTGTTGTCACTGTAAGACTTAGCTTTCTGTTCAAATACAAAACTTACCTTATTGATCCTCCCGAGTGCTGTCCCAACCATTCTGCCTCCCAAATAATATTTCTGACATTTTTTACAATTTTTCTGGTATTTATCGGAGCTAATTGTACATTTTCTTTTCTTTTCTTTTTTTTTTTTCCATTTTGGGCCAGGGGAAGCTTGGGACAAATGGGTTGAGGGCGGTTTCTGCCATCCACTTCCATGTCGAGGAAGGGAAAAATCCAGTTCCAGCCCTTGGGAACCTGACTTCAATCATTCAGCACTTGACTGAATTGAACATCACACTTGATGGAAATTTGCAGGTTCTACTTTACCTTGCAGCTCTTCCTAGTTCTTGGGAAGGGTTCAAGATGTCAGTTCTCACCTCTTGTACTGGCACTAACTAGAATGTTTCCAACATTTTGACTTTGATCAAAAATGAATGGAATCATTGCAGCACCAGGCAGCAATCCTCCCTTCAATCTTGGATCAGTGGCGTTAAATGCCATTACTTCAATCCCAATTGGAAGAAACAGAAGAAGCAGTGCAGTGCAGTGAAGGCCAGCAGCAGCAGGACCAGCAATCTGGTTCATCTTCTCAACCCAATAATGGAAAGAAGCATGGATCCTGAGGAGGTAAGAAGTACAAAGGGAAGAAGAAAGCTTTTGAGTCAGTTGAAGTTGCTCAAGCTTCTGTTGCCCCTAATGACTTTGAGATGGAAGCTGAACCCTTTGAAACCATGGAAGCTTTGGAATTTGATTACAAGGACCCCTTCATGCAGTGGCAAATTAATTATTCTTTATTAAAAACTCCTAACTCATTAAAATTGCAACAGAATAATTTGATAGCGTGGATCACACAAGGCCAAAATAGCCATTCAGACTTATTTTTACCACTGCTTGTATTTTTTAATAAATATACTGTACTCTTCCGACCAACTGTTCACAGATTTCGGAAAAATACAAAATGAAAAATACCAAAAAAATCGGAAAATTTGAGAAAAAATTAAATCCGATGTCCAATTTTTTGGACCTGACGCGTGACTGAACAGTTGGTCGGAAGAGTACAGTACTCTGTTTGCCAATGTCAAAGACTCAAAGATGAGATTGCCACTTTAAGTGCAAAGTATAAAGAAGAAATCTGGATACTAGATTCAGGTGCATCAATACCTACCATGCCATATAAGTCAGATTTCACAAAATTGAAACAATTAGAAAAACAAATAGAAATCCAGACTGCTGATAAGCAGTCAAAGACTTATATTACACATGCTGGAGTTGTTCTCATCAAACATACCAATGAAAATAATGTCACCCAAATTACTAAATTGGAACCAGTATTTTACCAACCACATTCACCATATTGTCTTCTCTCACAAGGCAGCATCTTGCACTGTGGCTATTATGCCTATGCTGATGAGAAGAAAACATCACTTAGGTTTAAGAGCAATCATAAGGTCTTCATGATGTGTTACCCCATGAACTTGTCAGATGCTCTACATTGGTTAAAAATCGAAGTAGTAAAGAGCAAGATTGACCTTTTTAAGGATTTTATTCCCAAAAATATCAGAATTCCTAAAAATCTGATTGCTCAAAAAACTATTGACTATGATATATGGCATCATCACCTTGGACATCCTTCTAAGGATGTGTTATGACATGCATCTGAGGCAACAGGTGGTTTTCCTAAAGTGAATATCCCAAATGAGGACAAAGAAATATGTCCTGGTTGTGCTAAGGGTAAAATGACCCAGTGCACTTATCCCAATAGTGAAAAACATGCAGAAAAATTCTTTGATTTAGTCCATATGGATATTATAGAGTTTCCCACTATTTTGTATCACAAGCACAAATATGTACTGAATATCCTTGATGATCATTCATCATATGGTGCAGGATACCTCCTAGCTACCAAATCTGACATATTTGAAGCATTTAAGGAACTCTGCAATCTTGTGTACCTCCAAGATGCTATCAAAATAAAACAAATAAGAGTTGATAACAAATTTGTCACTCAGAATTTCAGTCAATTTTGCTGTGATAAAGGGATCATATTGGGACCATCAGCTCCATATGAACACCAGCAGAATGGGAGAATTGAAAGATTCAACCAGACAATCCATAAGAAATTGGAAGCCATGAGGCACATGACCTGCTTACCACCTTTCTGGTGGGAATTTAGTGTTCAAACTGCATATGTTATCTATAACAGGACACCTATGTGCTGCCAATGGGATAAAAATAGAAATTGGAAAACACCTTACAAATAAGATATGGGAAGAAGCCCAATGTGTCCAAATTTTGGACTTTCAGATGTGCTGCATATGTGTATTGTCCAAAGGAGACTCACCCAAACAAGCAAGCTCCAAGATCAGAAGTAATGATTTTTATTGGATATACACAGGGAATGAATGCTTATCACTTCATGTGCACACATAATAATTCAATTGCAACTTCTTCCAGTGCCATGTTTGGTGAGCCATCATGAGTGCTGGTTTCCACGCTGCTCAACATCAAAACCTACAGTTGATGTTAACAATAATGATTTTGAAGAGGATTCCAAACCATCCAGGTCTGCTCCTGATGATAATGTTGGTGATGATGACCCTGAGTTTCCTCCTCCACCTAACCATCCTGCTCCAATAGAACTACAAAATGATGGAGAAAATAGAGAAGGAGATGAGGAAGTAAGAGGCAGAGGAGAAGTGCCTGATCAACATGGTGTGGATCAAGGGGGAGCCAGTGCTATGCAACCACCTCTGAATCCATTCAATCCTGGAATGGAACCTGAACCAGCACCAACAGTAAGATGCTCTGAAAGAGCATGAGTACCTACTCAGAGACCTGGAAATATTTATGGTGATACACCTCCTATGGAGATTGATTGAAATGCTGGTCAATCTTGTAATATTGGTTCTGATATCAGATGGAATAATCAGATTTATAGTGATCAATCTGAAGCCAGACCTTCCTGGCAAAGGCAACCTGCTTGGCAACAGCCTAGAGCAAATAATCCCATTCCTGACCCACCTGTGAACAATTATTCGGGAGAAATTATGAGTGGATGTGGAAGCATGGATTATATTTCCCAGTTGGCTCATGACACTGGGGGCAAGGCCCAAGGCAATCAAAATTTGATGCCCTTACATGGATTCTCCAGGGACTCTCCAGGGATTTTGCGAAACATGTGTCACAAGTGTCACAGAACTATAAATGTTAACATAATTGATTTGGTGAATCATCACTATGTGCAGCAGCAGACATCACAATGGCAGGCCTAGGGTCACCTTTGTGACCATTGCCTTGGAAAATTGCACTTTTACTTGTGTTAATTTGTCAAGAATACATTCAAAAAAGTGTCACAAAATCACCATCCAACTATCCGAGATGGCTGTGGTTTCAAATAGAAACAGATGCTCACCAGGGCAAGAGCTGGCCCAAGAGCTGAGCTTCATTCATAATTTGATCTGCTCAACTCTTGCCCCCCTTTTCCCTCATGGTGATATGCACCTGTTCTTACTGCAGACAAAAGTCTGTCTCAATCAATGGGGTCCTGCAGCCAGGCTGTGAGGTTAGTAGGTCAACTCAATCAAACCACCAGCAGAAATCTTGGAAACAAAGTACATCAGAGTCATCAGCACCCAAGGAGAGGGATACAGTAGAGAAGGTTGAAGTAAAATCAAGATCTAAAGCAAAGAAGGTTACAAGTACAGTAGTATATTTTGGAGATAGATGCAAGGAAAGGCATGGTCCAAGATCTGAGCACTGGTGAATCCAGAGAATTACCCAATGCAGCACTAGCATGGGCACTCCGGGACATCCATGGTGAGACAGGCTGAGCTTGCAGCTGGCCTGCATCACTGCTGCTAAGTACATGTATTTCTGTATTTTGGACTATTTATGGCCGACTCCCAGTTTCTTGGCAGATTGGTGATCTTTGGTTGCTACAATTCATTACGGTACAGTATACTAGGTACTTTTCAAATTTATGGCAATATATAATATACTTGAGTAATGATACATACTTACATATGATAGACCAGTGTCTCCCAATGTTACAGCTACCACACATTTGTTACTTCAAATTTTTGTGCCTGGGCCAAGCCCCAGCCAAACCCTTTAAAACTGGATACTTGTATCCACTTGTTTTGTCCCATCCCTTATCTCCTCATACCTCTCATTAGAGTGCGCCTAGCTTACTACTAGTATAGGTACATGGCACACACTAAAAAGCTATGATGTCATATTCTCAAAAGTTCAATTGTGCACAGAAATATTGCATCATTGGCTGCATTGATCACATGTTTGCTAAGATTAACTATATATGGAACTGTCACTTGCACAATCCCTATAGAGTCCCTGTAGAGTCCCTGGGTAAGCCATGTAAGGGGATCAAATTTGATCACCTTGGAACTTGCCCCCAGTGTGAAGGGGGGGGTAGCTTTTCTGAACTATTTGCTTTCTCAGGCTCCTGAAAATAAGGAAACATTTCAAAACTGGCAGTTCCATGATTTGATGTGCCTTCCTGTAAAGGACGGCAACCATGGCTTGACAAATGCAAAGAAGAGATTGACAGTCTAGTTAAGTGAAAGGTATTCAAAATTCTTGATCAACCTAAAACAGAAATGTCATAAAGAACAGATGGGTCTTTTATATCAAGTCAGATGGTTGGAAACAATCTAGACTTGTTGCCAGGGGATATTCTCAAGTAAAAGGAGTGGATTATGATGAATTGTTCTCTCCCATTCACTGGGCTGGGTCCAATTTTTGGCAGTTGCAAAAGATAATGCAAAACGGCTGGTAATTGATTAGATTTGGCACCAGATTTAGTCCATTTGATAAACCATATTTGGCTAATCCAAAACTTCACGTGAAAGACAATCTTTTGCCTCAAAAATCAAGGCAAGCTAATGTCTTTTGCAGCTGTAAAATAGTAGTCACAGTGATTTGTATTAGTTGCTAGGCCTACCATTTGGCAGCTGCAAAAGATATTAACTTGCCTTGTATTTTTCTGGGGCAAAAGATTGTCTTTCACATGAAGTTTTGGATTAGCTAAATATAGTGTATTGAATGCACTAAATCTGGTGCCAAATCTAATCAATTACCAGCCATTTCGCATTATATTTTGCAACCACCAAAAATTGGACCCAGCCAAGTGATTGTCTGTTATGAAACAGTGTAAGTCCTACTTGCACTAGCTGCCCTAGAAGATTGGGAACTACAGGCACTGGATGTAAAAACTGCCTTTTTATATGGCAAATTAGATGAGGAGATTTATATGGAACAACCTGAAGGCTTTGTCAAGGGTAGCAGCAAGGTTTGGAGATTACACCAATCTCTTTATGGCCTGAAGCAAGCTGGTTTGTCCTGGTGGCGGGCTTGCACAAAGTCAATGACCCAGGATCTAGGCTTCAAATGTTGCACTTCAGATGCCAGCATATATGTTTACAAAGAAAACAATAAGACTGTAATTGCAGTCATCTATATTGATGATGCATTGTTCATGGGAAATGACAAAGAACTTGAGGAGTTCTTAGGCATGCACATTTGACATTGTGACAGATCTAAGTGGCATTTGACCTTAGATCATTCAGAATATCTTAAAAAGATTATAAAGTGCTTTAAATTAACAAACACCAAAGTAGCATGAACTCCACTACTGGCAGGATATCAGCTGTTGGATTTGATTTTGCCAAGTGTCATTGCTTGCCACAGCTTCCAATTGGAAATCAGTATTTACTGTATATAAGCCTGTTTAGTATGTCGGTTCCCCCATCCGTTTGCCTCCCAACTCCCACTACAAGGCTCAAACGGAATATATTGCTTGACTCTGCCCTTTCTCAAATGACACTGTACCCATGTATCACAACACAAATGGATCCTGGCTAGTCTAGCAAGCCAGTAAATAGCGCTACGAGGTTTCTGTTCCTCATCATAGCTTGTTACATTCTTCTTTCCTTCCTCGCTATTGCTATTCTTCATTCTTGTAGCTTCCCAACCATATCCATATTTCTATGTTTGCAGAGTTTATTTGTGCTGCATGCAGGAAAACACCAACTAGTGCGCGGTGTTCTTCTCCTGGCACAAACCTCTTTCCTATTATGTGTCAGGCCCTGGCTCATTTCCAGACACTCCCTGCACCTGCTATCCACCTGCTGATGTTGCCCACGCTTCCTGACTGTCTGCGGATACTTCCCACACTCATTACCTAAATTGCAGGCGCTTTCCATGCTTATTTACCATTTATCCTGCCTGCTGGGCACTTTCTACATGTGATTACTAGTTATCCTGCCTCCCAGGTGCCTCCCGCACTTGATAACCATCCATCAGGCCCTCCCAACGACTTACACAGCCACCCTACAGTATATAAGTAGACACCCCGAGTCCATTTACCCCAGTCTGTTATTACTGCTGTTACTGTTGTTTTCTGGTTTCCAAATCTATTCTGTTTGCTGTCTCTCTGTTTTGTCTATTCCAACCAGCTGTGCCTTCCAAGCTCCATTCAAAGGCCCACTGTCATCTGCATTGACTGCAAGGCTCCATCTGTAGATCCCAAATCTACGTCTGGAGCTCACTGTCTTCTATCTCTGGTTACAACTTTACAACCAAGCTCCTTGGGAGCTTCCCATTTGGGTTTTGCTACCTCTAGAACCTCTGGCACCATCCGCTTTCACCCTATTCCGTCCGCTCCCACAGTATTTCCATCCGCTTTCACCCTATTCCATCTGCTCCCACACTATTTCCATCCACTCTTGCACTATTTCCATCCACTTTTGCACTATTCCATCCGCTCCCATGGTATTTCCGTCCGCATTTGCTGTATTCCACCCGCATTATCCATATTTGGACATATTACACCCTTTTGGACCACCCCTTCATCCATATTCCATCCGCTTCCACTCACTTCTGGTCATCAGACACAATACCACCTGATTCCTCCTGATTACATCATTGGGTGGCCCATACACTGTTCCTTGCATCCCCGAGACTTGTACTGATCCGTACAACACTCATACTACTGTCCAGACCCACCTTATGGCACGGTTACCCTGGGTGGTCACGTTTGGTCTCCACTTACATTCAGGTGCAAGACATTCGGGATACATTGGTTTGAGATCCATTTTGTGCACCGGGTTTCACATTATGTGTTGTTTCTTCTGCTTCTCAGCGGATATGTACTCCTTCCAAAACCTGGTACACATTACCTCGAGGGCCTACGTATGCTTTCCTGGATTTGTCAGGTCTGCCTCTTTCATTTTGTTCTTCCGGCATACACTGTTAGCTGTTGTTTGGTGCCAAACAAAGTTACTAGTGCTTCCTCAGTATCAAGCCTTGAGGGAAACCTTGGTTATCATAACAGTCTTGGCATCAGCCCACTTGAATTGGTTCTGTCCCATTTTGCAAAGTCCATATCCTTTCCACAAATCCCTGAGTTACTTGTCTTCAGAGTGTATCCTTTTGGGTGCAAGTCAATGTGGGCAATGTGCCTCTTTTTAAATGAATGCTGGTGTTGATATGCCAGTGAGACTCTCTGCTACCAGACTACAGTTTCCTACAGACTACTTAGAGCTGATATCCAATTTGAGTACTTCCACACTTTATTAGACTCATTACAGCTACCAGCTTGGGCTCACTATAGCTCTCTTATACTGTCTCTAGAAGCAAACTTGTCAAGAATTGCATTCTTGAGGTCTTGCTGAAAAATCAATGTATTAGCGAGGGGGAGTGTTGAACAAATGATGATATCAGTCATCATCTTGGTCATATGATGCTATCAGTGTTGGAATATCAAAGGTAAATATATTCTATTGAACTATACATGGAACACTTTCTCGTAGTCTCCACTTGTTTGTATCACCCTCCCATGCACTCCACTGTTATTGTCTCGCAGACTCCACATAGTCTCTCGCCGTATCCACTTGCTCTCTTGCAGTACCCACTTTACCGTATGGACAGTAGCCACACATATTCACGCAGTAGCCACTTGCCCGATATATTGTTTGTGCTTAGGACTGTATATAAGCTTAAGTACCGTACCCTGTAATAACACCGTTATCCCCCATCGATCTGTGTGATCATTACTACTAAGTCCTGTGTGGACTTATTGCTGCTACTTCCTATTTAGGAACATAACTCTAATAGGTTATGGGCCCCGGCCTTAACCATTGACGCATCTATTTGTGGACATAACTTTTGTTGATGTCACAACCTAGGCCTACTGCACCAGCAGCTCGCAAAACAGCATCAGGACAAGCCGCCGCCGCCGCAGCATCCAGCAGTAAACCAGCACCTCTACCATTACCATTACCAGCCACCTGATCAGAAGGCACCTTGCGCTTCAAAATCTCATATAGCAGATAAAGACAAAACCCGCAACAGGTGGTGGAATCCAAGCAACCAGAAGTGGTTTGTTTGTGCTAAACAGCCTTGCCCAAACCGGTACGATACTCCTCACAAGGATACTAAATACACTGCAGAATTACCGGATTACGCCGATCTACCTGATATTGTTCAGGAACAATTTATCAAAATCGCAGAAAAAGAAAGACCGGAGAAAAGACGTAGCGAACGTCTAGCTGGCAAACAGAAAGCCGCAGCCTCATCTTCATCTAATCCCACTCCAGCACCTACTCCTTCACCAGCTCCAGTTTCGTTACCGAAACAAGAACCACAGCAAACACCACCTCCACTTCCACCGAATCCATCTCCACAGCCATCTCCACAACAAACTCCACAGCCCTTACCGAGTGATCTTCCACAAAGATCTCCACCCTCATCTCCATCAGATTCAGGATCTGAATCATCAGGAGCATTTGAATCAGATTCCAACAACGACAATATGTCTAAAGCACTAAAAGCCTTTGATAAGGTTACAACCTTAAAGTCGGATGGATCAAACTGGGATACGTGGAAAACTCGAGTGGAATTCGCAGCCAGATCTATTGGCAACCAGTGTTATTTTGAATGGAATCCACATGTGATAACGGATCCAGACGCAACGGAGAATGATAGAGAAAAGGACAACGACCTTTTGAATGCTATCATTGGCAGGTTATCGGATGGAATATTCCGAAGGTATAGGAACTACGACAACACAAAACGGTTGTGGGGAAATTTACTCGCTGATTATGATTCTAAAAACGCTCTTACTGAATCATTTTTGCAAAGACGACTTCACACCATGAGATGCTCGGACCCATCCAAGGTCAATAAACATTTGGACGATATGATCAGCATCCGGGACGACCTCACGACAAGAGGAATTGATATCAACGACGATATATTCGTCAACACCATTATGTCCTCCGTCCCCGACACCTTCAAAGCCACCATAAACACATTGGCTGTTTTCTCCGTGAAAGCAGACAAGAAGCTCAGTCCTGCCGAGCTTATTTCCACCATTTGTGCTGAATCAATGGTACACCGAATGCGACATGATCACAAGAAGGAATCGGCAAACTATGCCGGAAACAGGGGAAGAGGAGGTTTCCGAGGTCATGGAAATTCCTTTAGGGGAAATTCCCGAGGCAGAGGCAGAGGCCGCGGAGGATCAATGAGTCGTCAGGACTCCATTTGTTACAACTGCGGAGGCAAAGGTCATTTTGGAAATCAATGTCCATCGGAGAAACGCAGTCAGGCCAACGAGGCCAAGGAGACGAAGGCTCCTAAGGAGAAGCAGAAGAAGAAGTTGGACATGCTATTTTCGGGTACGTTTTTATGTTGAATGGCGGAGCAGTATCTTGGTCGTCGAAATGACAGGATACCATTTCTTTATCCACCACGGAAGCCGAGTATATTGCTTTGACCCATGCGGCAAAGGAACGATCTGGCTTAGGAATCTTTTGTCGGAAATCTTTGGTCAAATTACTCATGTGATCCCTATCAAGTCAGACAATCAGTCCGCCATCGCGTTGGCAAAGGATGATTGTTTTCACGCTAGAACCAAACACATCGATATCCGATACCACTTCATTCGCTACGTCATCAAGGAAGGTAAAATTCGTCTTACATATTGCCCTACCAAAAACATGACGGCAGACATCTTCACCAAAGCCTTACCTTCGACGAAAGCCAAACACTTCGTAGCATCCATGGGATTAGCAAAGGTTTTGAAGGGGAGTGTTGGAATATCAAAGGTAAATATATTCTATCGAACTATACATGGAACACTTTCTCGTAGTCTCCACTTGTTTGTATCACCATCCCATGCACTCCACTGTTATTGTCTCGCAGACTCCACATAGTCTCGC